>JAQQAE010009713.1:0-14465 GCA_029823295.1 Pseudamia nigra
GGGGGGTTCAGGGTTTTGGATTTGAGCATCACACACTTCATTTTCTGTCTAGTGAATTATCAATGCACTAATTAGTGCCTGTTTTGCATGAAATGAACAAAGAAGTCAAGAATATTAACAAAAGTGAGCAAAATAGGTAACACAAAGAGCTAAAACTGGACCAAAAACTAATTTTAATCTGACACTGCCACATCCAAGCCGTGTTATCTGTTTTAATAGCAGGGATCAAACCAAGGGATCATCATTTCTATGTGTTCTGATGATTGTTCCATTCAGCCATGTCAATGTAAAACCTGTCCTGTTCCTTTAGTAACGAGTGCACAGTGCTATGACGGGGTCGGCCTTTACTACAGAGGGACAGTGTCTCAGTCTGAGAGCGGACTGACATGTGAGGAGTGGGACATGGACGCCAGGGAGCGCTACCTGTCCTCTGATGTCAACTCAGGAAGACACAACTACTGCAGGTAAGTCGCTCCTCATTTCAACGCGCGCTCTCTTGTTTTGACATTTTACTCACTGGATTTTGTCGAACCAAGGACAAGCTGGATGAGACGTAAAGCATCACCTGTCTTCATTCTAGACTTTTTACACTACTGACATTTTAATTAATTATGGCAGAAAGTGCACAGGTGTCATGACTTTATTCACCATTGTTGCATTCCATTTTGGTGCATCACTCCCAAGCCTTTTGACAGGGGACTGTTCCACCCATTAACCCTTTCATACATGGTTTCCACTATACTGCCCTGTAAAGGCAATGTGACAGTAACAAGGTGACAATAAATTTATAGAGATTACAAAATTAAGGCAAAAACTAAGCAAATTGTAATACAAGAGAGTATTTTGACTGAAAATGAACAAAATGATCATGAAAAAGGAGTCACATTAGAAGCTAAAGGTACAAAATAATAGCAAATTGAGTAAAATTGAACCCAGTCAGAAGAACAATGTAAAAAAAAATAGTGAACCAAACATTAAGAAAAATGAAGAAAATAAGAAGCAAAATGAGCAAACCAATCAAGAAAATTGAACAAAATGAGCCAAACAATCAATAATTTTGTTTTTGCACATTAGCAATTAATAACTAAAGCATAATTATGATTGTATTTCACTCAACCTACATGCCCTAATGTACGTAATTTAACCATTTTTAACCACTCAACAGTGCTCATGGCACTGTTTCAAAGATTGTCTGGAAGTACCTTGAAACTGAAGATGTCATATCCCCAGTTTTTTAATAATTCATGCGTGAAAAAGTTAATGGCATCATGATCACTTGTGTGTTATGTAAATCCCAGTCTCTCTGACGACAGGCCAGAGCCTAGATTGTGTACATTAGTGGACAGAGTAACTGTGTTGTCATTGTTTTCTGAAAAGTGGCTTTGAGGCCAATTGGTTTGGAAATTACTGGTTGACATTTTCGAGCCAAATGCCATAAGTAACCATATTTGGACAAAAGGTTCAGGCATCTTATGGGTAAACTAATGCCGAATGCTAGTTTAGGTAAAACTTCATCAAGCAAGTGCAGCTGTCATACAGATCTGTCATTAAAGACCAGCACTGCAGACTTGTCAGGCTATTTGACGTAACATCTTCTAAATAGAAAAAATATTTTTAAGATGGACCAAAATACTTATTAGAGGATTCATTGGAGGACCATGATGACTCATGAATATTATTCAGGTGTTCATAAGGTGTTAACAGTTCAGATAAATAAGTAGGAGCCAGCTTTAAAAGTGTAAGATCTTAAAATCAATTCTAAAATGGACAGGAAATCATTGTAAAAATGACAATAAAGGAGTGATGTGGTGTTGACTGTTAAAACCAGTGAAAGAGTATAGTGGCCACTGAACACCATTTATATTTTCCATCCATACATCCATCTTCTGCTTATCCTGATAAAGTTTGCTGAGGCAGCAGCCTAAGCAGAGAAGCCCAGACTCTCCCCAGCCACCTCCTCCAGCTCCTCTGGGGAGACCCCCAGACATTCCAAGGCCAGCTGAGAGACATAGTCCCTCCAGTGTGTCTTGGGTCTGCCTCAGGGCCTCCTCCCAGTTGGAGTTAGTTTTTGACAACTGGGGATTGGCCCAGGTCTCCCCACACCCACTGGGGTACTCTGGTTCCTGATTGTCTTCATCATAAGGGTCTTCTGAATTCTGAATCGCTCTTAGTGGGACCTGTCACCTAGGACCAATTTACCTTGGGAGACCATACTTGGGGCGAATTGCCCCCGACAACATAGCTCCTAAGATTACCGTATTTTCTTGATTAAAAGTCGCGGTTTTAAGCATAGTGTGGCGAGGGGAGCGACAAATACATCAGAGCGACTTATATTTTGAATAAATTCGACTATAGGGTGCTTGTCACACTGACAGCCGCTAGAGGAGATGAGCCGCAGTGCCGCTCAGGCGCGCACCCGCGGCCACGCATCTGAGCCCCGAACAGATGCGACCTGTTCTGCAGAGCGACTAATTCACGTTTTTTTCTTCTTCATTGTGCATTTTTTGGCTCGTGCGACTAACATACCAGAGCGACGGAAAGTAAGGTACTCGGGCACACAAGCCCCTTCACCATGATAAGATGGTGATTCAAGGAGGAGAATTTTCATACATGAGGGTTTTTTTTTTTAGACATTTCATATGCATTTATGATACATCACCATGGAGATGTATCATAAAATTTTTTACAGATAAAATGTGAAACCAGTAATGAAACAGATATTCATTCTTGTTGTGTGATGAATACCAAGGCAATCAGCAGTCCAGTTTTTTTTTTTTATTTCAGTATGTACAGCTCTGGAAAAAATAAAGAGACCTCAGAAAAGTAATTATATTCTCATATTACAATTTGTAGGTATGTGGTTGAGTAAAATGAACTTTTTTGTTTTATTCTCTAAACCACTGACAACATTTCTCCCAAATTCAAAATGAAAATATTGTCATTTAGAGCATTTATTTGTAGAGCGTGACAAATGGCCAAACTCGGACTCCAGTAATGCAATGAAAATTAACTTATTTTCTTTGCATTACAGATAGATAGATAGATAGATAGATAGATAGATAGATAGATAGATAGATAACATTATTAAAGCACAAAAACAGGAACTTTTGTCAGTGTTTTGTCATTTCTACTAAGGCTCAGAGTACTGTAAGGCTGACACTTCTAAAAGTACTGTGACTCAAATGTAAATATTTCTTCTCTTTGTAAACATGTTCTTTCTCTCAAGTGTGTCGTTTGCAGAATATGACCTTTTAATTCTCTAAACTTTTCCTGATTTGATCAGTAATAGTGGTGAAAACACCAGTTCCCACACACCATGTCATCTGTTATTGTTTTGAACGTGAGACCCTCAGTGTCAGAATTTAGTATGGTACAATTCATGTTAAAGGAAGTGTATGTAAAATTTAACCAATAATAATACATTTCACTGGCTAACAAATATTCTAAATTAAATATAAGTAATTCGCATGGCTTGTATTAAGCTACCCCCAAAATAATTTTTTCCATTGTATGTTTGTATTAAACATGGCTATAAACAGGGTGAGTAACAGACCAAGTTATGAATAATTCTGCCCATCTCTCTGTCTCTGATATCCACTTGAGATGCTGTTCAAAATCAAAAAAACAGAACTCAGGATTTCATAAATATAACTAGAAAGCACTCAGAGAGCACAGACCTCCGGCAAGCAGAACATTTTCCCTTACAATGCGATTTACACCCAACAATAGGCCTACCGTACATTTGTTTTATCTACACTGCTGAATTCCTTGACCATGAAAACATACTCATAGCATAAGGATAAGCGGAAGATGATGGATGGATATTTGAATAACATCAGTGTGCAGTTAAAACATGCAATTGCTATCCCTGATGCTCCATTTTAAAGAGCTGGATGCTGTGTGTTTCCTCTGCAGAAATCTACTCTACAAACGTCGACCGTGGTGTTACATTCGGAAAAACCAGGAGCTTGTGTGGGAATACTGTGACATTCCACGCTGTGGATTTGAGCCATGTAAGTGTAACAGATTTTTTCTTACAGGACTGAGGGGTGATGGTTTTTCTCATTTAATTCAGTCTTCATTTGAATGATCTGATACTGAAGAAGGCATGTATTGGCCTTTGTTGGTCACATTGAATGAAAACGGTAGTAATTCTACTGCTTTGGAGTTGATTTTTAGTGTTAACTTATTTTTTTAACTAAATACCGGGTGGAAGAAGCCTTTGATGCATTGTTGCTGTAAAAATTATTGTATGCAACTAAAATTCTGTGAATCAGTATGGTCAGAACTGAATCAATTCTGGAAATCCTTGATGAGACTTTTACTTATTTTTACTAATTTAAGGGAATAATGTTGTCCTTGTTAAGAGACTGGTTGTGGAACTTCTATCATGAGGCATTCTGAGGAGTGCTGGAGAGACTGCTCTCAGAGTTTGATTACAACAGATGCATTCTTTATTTACATACAACTAGGCACAGTGAAACAGTCAAGTGCATATCACCAAGACACAATCAAAAGTGTGTCCTGCATGAATTAGTGCTGGGGATATAACATCTTCAGCCTTATAGTACGTACTTCCAAACACTCTTTAAAATAATGTCACTTTAGTGAAATGCAATTCAATGTTGATTTTGCTTCTGTTTTTGCTCATTTTTCTTCCAGTTTTGTTAATTTTTTAATTCATTTTTGGCCATTTTTCTTCTGATTTTGTTCCCTTGTATTCATTTTCCTAACTATCTTGTACCTTTGGCTTCTTATGCTTAGCACTTTTTCAGATTATTTAGTTATTTTTGCTTTTAATAATTACTATAAATTTTATGTCACCTTGTCCAGTCGGTTTAGTAGTGGACACCATGCATGAAAGGGTTAAAGAAAGAGATGACTCAGATACCTTTAGATCCAAAGCTCCACCCTGAGGCAACATCACCCCATCCATGTGTTGCAGCCCACAAAGTGAGACATGGCACAGCAGACTTGTGGCATATTTGATGTTACGTTACACAAGTAGGGTCAACCTGACCTCAGTTCAGTTGTATCTATAACTAATCTCCTTATCCTAGAGTGGTATAAAGACAGATTCAATGTGTTTTTGCATACATAACACGGGTGGTCTCCCCCAAGTTATTCCACATTAACCTTTCAAGCATATGTTGTGACAGAAACACACAAAGTGTTCTCAGCTTGAAAGATATTTAATTAGAGAACTGGTGAATTGAAAAGCTAGAACCTATTGTACTTATCAACTCAAAATATGGATGTATGGATACATATGTAAATAGCAACACTTCAATCCTCCATTTTTGCATTCTTGCTTCACTGGTTAATCTTCTTTACAGTTCCAGAATTACCGTCGCCCACACCTGTTGAGCCCGAGCCAAGTGAGTTCCCCACCTCACCAAACTATTTGTGGTCTGTTTTCATGCTCTTCATCTTCTGTTTTAACTTGTTTTCTTCTTTCAGAGTTGACTTGTGGCCAGCGCACCAGAAGAAAGCAGATGAAGATCGTGGGAGGAACCATCTCTACAGTTGATGCCCACCCATGGATCGCTGCTATATTTTGGCGCAGCAAAACCAAGGAAAAGGTTTTCCGCTGTGGGGGGAGTCTGATCTCTACCTGCTGGGTCCTCACAGCTGCCCATTGCTTCCCCGATGGGTAGGAAATAACTCTGATCACTTACTGTCAGTGTGACAGCTACGTTAGATTGTGATAGTGTGAGAACAGAGACAGAGATTTACAAAGGCTTATGCTGAGTTCTTTTTACATTTGAGTCAGAGCTGTGAGTTCATAATGACAGATTACCCTTTTATTTGATACATACACCACAATTTTATACTGTATATAGTGCAACAGCCACAGCTTGAATGTGAAGCCAAATGCTCCTTTTCCTCAGTCTGTATCTGCTTGGCATGGGTTTGCATTTTCACTGCTTGGGACCAAGCAGGAGTATGGGGATGTTTGGTCCCTGCTTTGCTGTGGAGAAATGAAAAGTGAAATGCAAAGGTCTAAAAAAACAAATTTATTTTGAAGGTGATAACTTACACTTGTTTCCTACGCCGCCATTGGTGCCTAATGTGTAGTTGCAGTTCTGGTGCAGTAATATTACTATATACTTACAGTGAGGATTTTTGCTGTTTGAAAGAGTGCCAGATTTTAAATTGAGCATTTAAAAGCACGTTAGTCTTTTCATTTAGAAACAATAAGTTTTTTATAGTTGCAAATACAAACAGAATTATTTTAGGAAAAAAATTACCAGGGTCAACGTTAACTCCCAGAAGGACCGACCTTTTTATTCAGGCGTAACACAAACAACGAATATTTCACTGAGTAATGGTCTAAGTGTGTACTGTAAATTGAAGTTTAAAATTAACATTTTCTTAATATTAACTTCAGAAAGGATTTGAGACGTCACTTCTATTATGCGCCAACTGGAATGTATGGAGGCTCACGGGGCAGTATATACTGTAGATCTTTTCCTTGATCAGATGGAGGATGTGGGTAGTGCCCTCACCAGGTGTCAACTTCATGCCAGGTTTCCGCGCCCACCCCTCATGGCCTCCAAGACCAGTCCATGCATCACTTGGTGTAGAGTTTTTATCTTTTAAAATAAGAGTAAAATCTTTGAAGTTTGTGGAAAACACAATGAAATATGGAGGGGGCCAAAATCTGCATCAGGCCTTTGCACACATGACCAAACTTCTTGGCTTGTCGAGCTCCTACACAAAGGTGTGTTAACACCTCTGAGGCCCATCCACACCCAACATAACTTGCCCCTCATCCAGTCCAGCCAATGAAAATGTAGTGTCAGTCAGGAGTGTAGTATGTCAATGCACACAGGCCTGTCCATTATCTCCACATTTAAGGACAAACATCAATGCTACTTCATCATATCATAACACTTACATATAAGCACACCATGCAAAAACGAAAGAAACTAGAATGGCACTCAGTAGCCTGCAGACCTCTGCCAATGCCCATAGTGTACTCCACACCAAAATCTGTCATATCTGACTGATTATACTTTAAAAATATCATAGATGATGTTTATTGATCATAGATGTTCATTCACTGACTATTATGTCAGCTTTGGTAGTAGATTCAAGTCTGTGGCTCTATTTGTTACAACAAAATACATATATATGGATTTGTCATAGCGGACATAGGGAGAACATGCAAACACAGATAAGCTCTGTGCAGACTGGGGATCGAATTCAGACCCTTCTTGCTGTGAGGTGCAAGTGCTGACCACTGCACCACCACAAAATTACCCTTTCGTGCATATTGTTGCTGGTTGTAAAAACAATAAATAATGTTCCTGTCTAGATGCTCATTAAAACATGAAAAATCCTGGGTGCATCCAGGAGTATAATCTCCACCCTATGGTGAAATCACTAAATCCTCACAGTCTGTATTGACATGAATTGAGTGTGCAAGGCTGCAAAAGCTCAAAATGGTATTAAAAATCACATTGGATAAGTTTTGTTAGCTTAAAGATTAAGGTGTAAGATCTAGTGGGATTTAGGACAGGATTGAATAAAAAATATCTTGTGATTATGTTTTTGTTAGTGTATAATCACCTCAATTGTAACACTTTTATTACTGTTATTTTTTCTGTTTTGTAGCAGGTAACATCCTGCTACAAAATGTATTCAATGTTTGAGTGTCCCACATAGGTAATGGACAAAACAAATACGGTACTTCAGTGTCACTAAATTTCACATATTGCACCTTTAATGACCCCAAACTACGGTATGCTTCAAATTATTGGGACTTTTTATTGTACCTATTTTACTTCATTTATCACCAAGTAATTTAAGGAACTTATGGCCTGATTTGAATGTCTTTCGTGATTGTGGTTTACTTTCAAATTAAAGACAAAGGCCAGATGACAGTGGGTTTTTATGTGTAGCACCGTGTCATACACAATGTAGTGATAATGTCAGACTTTACATAGGACTGACTTGCAAATACAGTATATTTACGTAAAAACAGTGTTAGAATACAATGGCAGCGGCAGCCTTGAGAAAAATAACAGCATTTAAATAAAATACAAATGAATCAACATACAGTAAATAAGACAGCTGGAAGTGATAGTGATGATGGAAGTAAATCCGAGCTTTGCGTTAGCTCAGGCAGGAAGAAAATTCGGAGCTGGCCTTTTTGTCTAATCATTCACCACGACACCTTGTCCCACACTTTGGAGCACTTCAAACCCATTCATTCATGCCTTAACTGCTCCACACACCCCAACATCCTCCTCAGCTGTGACATCAAGGACTGTGTTTGCTATGCTAGTGCAGATGCTCCAAAGCACCACTCGAGCAGTCGCCACCAAATACAAATATGTGCCATTCTTTCTAAATTATTTATTGTGATGTATGTATCTGTCCTGCCTGAAAAAGTAGTTTAGTTTTTTTGTCATATTGTTCCAAGTTCATAGCAAATTGTAAAAGCTACTGTAGGTAAGAACTAAACTGCTTCATATGGCTATTTTGAAGTCTAAGTGTGTGTCTTTCAGCTCTCATGCCAAAGAACGCCGCTTCTCTGTCATCCTGGGGAAAAACGCACTGAATGAGACTGAGCCTGTGGAGCAAACATTCAGGGTGGAAAAAATCATCATCCATGAAGGATTTGACAACAGCGAGGGGAACTTCAACAATGACATTGGTAGGAGGACATCGTACGATGTTTGATTGATTGATTGATTTATTTCAAACATGTAAAATAAAAAAGCACACACAAGCAGAAATAAAAAAATAAAATAAAAAATCAAATTTGCCAAACTATACACATGTTCAAAAAAAGAGTAGGATGAAATTCCTTTTATTCTACCCCCTTAATGCAACACAACAATTGTCATATCAAAGTCCATCAACACATACACCCACATCAAACTGTATGTATCCCCTACCCACTGAAGCAACAAACACATTCCCACATACCGCTCTTGGTTAACGTCTCTCTAAATCCTTGTACCTTCTGAAAATAATCTCATTATATTTATTTTTAAATTGCATCATGTTTGGACATTGTTTTAAATGCTCACTTAATCTGTTCCATAATTTGACACCACATGTAGAAAGGGAGAAACTTCACCTGCTTGTCCTAATACTATGCAACTTAAAATTCAAGCCCCCTCCCCCCGCCGCCATACAGAAATAAATCTTCATGGAGTCTGGCAGTAAGTTGCTAGATATTATTATAATTCTATGAGATTGAAGAATATTAAAATGCTTGACTGTAAATAAAGTGCATTGTTGTGTTCATAAAAACTGACATGATGTACAATTCTTCAAGACCTTTTTTGTAGTAAATAAAGTGGTTGTAATGATTGTTGTAATTCACTGTGGACAGTTTGGTCAGAGGTGACTGATGGTGATTTTCCACAGCTCTGATGAAGCTGAAGGCCAGACGTGGTCAGTGTGCACAGGAGAGCCGCTCGGTGAAGACCGTCTGCCTGCCGCCGCCTCAGCAGAGCCTCCACCCTGGAGTCAGCTGTGAGATCGCTGGATATGGGAAGGAAAAATTTGGTGAGGGATGCAGTCAAGAAGAAACACAACAGCTTACTGACAAACTGACAGCTAATTGAGATTTACAGAACATGTATTAACCGTTAGTGAAAGTTTACTCAGCAGCACACAAATTACACGCAAGCCATCAAAGATGAACATGTTCCCTCACTCCCCCATCATTCAGCTGACATTTCTGCTTCATGGCTATTTTTGCAACTCATACTCACAACTCCTTCATCTTCATCACCACCTGAGGAAGTTTTCTCCTTAGCAAAAATTCTCTTCACTTTCATGGTGGTCTAAGCTGCAAAGTTCTGTTCATGACATTACAGTACATATATGTATATGTACAAGTTATTTTCATTGTAATTTAAGTGTCTCCTAATCAACAGTAGAGCTTGTTTGATTGAACATGATCACGATTTGTCTGGTGAATAAGGCAACCACCAAATAGCAGAGCATTGAATGAAGTCTTTCTTTTTCTTTTTTTTTTCTTTACAAGTATTAACAATCGCTTATCTTAAATTTGGACAGGATGGAGATCTTTAAGTGGTCAATAACCATGGCAAGTTTGATGTATATTGGTTCCAGTCATTTTGAGCCATTGTGTCTTGTCTTGTTACACACAGTAGTACAACCTGTCCAAAAAGTTGATAGTGGAGATTCTATCGCCGTCAATATTAATGGTGAGTGATTCAGAACTATCACGTTGAGATGCAAAGTATGCCAACGTGGATGTGGATGACATAGCAGTGGGAAACCAATATCTGCTCTTCTCCATTTATAATGACCTTGGCAGGTGCTACCAAAACAACCTCTAATGTTCACTGTTGCTGATTCAGGAACCTTTCTGGAACATAAACTTTCTATTGGCTCCAAGTAAAGGCAGCTGCCCATTTCTACAACACGTGTGTATCGGTTCATGTTTGGAGAGGTGAGGTGATTTATCACCACCTATTACTGCTCTGTCTGCATCACCAGAATACTTGAAGGCTTTTTCAACCAACCGGAAATTAGAATGACCTGCCCACTTCAGACACTATGATCTTAAACCTGTTTCCAAAAGCAGTATTTGGTTTTCAGACACCATTAAAATCATGTCCTCACAATGCTGCATCGAGTGACTCATTTTGTCAGGGAAAACAAAACACCCAGGTTTGAATTCAGATTTGTCCCATTGTAACAGTGTCGGCTGTCATGTAAAGAAAGTAATGGATTCTAATTAGAGATAAATTTGCAAAATGTTTAAAAGTAAATTAGTTTTGTAATCTAATGTTACCACAATATTTGTTCTCTTTATTATTCTGGTGCTTGAATATGTTTTGTATCTGTATATGCTGTGAAACATACCTTCCTGACAGTGTTTGAAATCTTTATTCTTAAACAGTTACATGCGTAACTGTTTGGACCCATTATTGCTGCCTGCAGCTGTATTTTAAAGTTTGAATATGGAAATAATTAAAGCTGAATCCTGAAAGTGACTAATTCAAGGTAGAAACACTACTAACCACCTCCGACTTGTTCTTAAGTACTTGAGTAAATGTGTAATTGCACATAATCGCCATAAATGTGTCACTAACCATCAGCTTTTCTTCTTTCAGGTTTGTGGTACAAGTCTCAGTATCTCCGCGAGGCTCAGGTGAACCTTTTGGCTGATGAAGTGTGTCGACAGGAGGATTATTATGGAAACATGATCACTGACAATATGTTTTGTGCCGGTCGACCTGACTGGAGCCAGGATGCCTGTGAGGTATTCATGACGAGCCCAAACTCGCTTAGGGTTAGTGTTGTTGGCTTGGAGTTGATGTTCTTGCTCTCTTTCACACAGGGAGACTCAGGCGGGCCTCTGGTGTGTGAGGTCGGTGGCAGATTCTTCCAGTTCGGGGTCATCAGCTGGGGTGATGGCTGCGCACGGGAGTTCAGACCTGGAGTTTATACCCGAGTGACGAACTACAACCGATGGATAGAGGAGAAGACAGGGCTGTCAGCTGTCACTGCCGGGTCCATGTTTCCTCAAAAGTGATGCTAATGAACATAAACCAATGCAGATATGCTATAAAACAAGAGAGTTTCAATGTGTCAAAGGTACAGAATTCCCAACGGCACCCTAACCCTTCTCTTAAAGCTGTAGTAAGT
This sequence comes from Pseudamia nigra, assembly GCA_029823295.1. Lineage (NCBI taxonomy): Eukaryota > Metazoa > Chordata > Actinopteri > Kurtiformes > Apogonidae > Pseudamia > Pseudamia nigra. Next base: position 11,647 of record JAQQAE010009713.1, read on the forward strand.
AGAAATCCTCCTGTGGTAGTGCCTTCTTCTTTATCTTGGGTAGATGATGCAACACAATGTCATGTTGTTATGAAAAAATATAATTACAAGCCTGATTCTCTGCATACCTGATAGAGTCTTGCCACTGGTTTTTACAGGTATTAATCACCTGTTTTGATTTCCCTCCTACTGTACCTGCAAATACCTGTGATTGGCTAAAGTTGTAATTCACAGGCTAGGTTTTCTTGTCTAAAAATCAAGAAGTGCAGAACTTCAAATTTCCTCTCAGTCCACTTGAATTATACAGTTATTATGCTGAAATATTACTATGGACTTTATGACTATTAGTCAACTTAGTCAAAAACAAGAAAACTAATGTGATTTAACCTGCAAGCCATTCCATGTAGCACATACCCCCACTAAGGCCCAGCAAACATGCACTTTTTGTTGGTATGTGTGTCAGTGGATTACCTACATATTTAGTGGTGCATTCCAGTTGTGCTCAGAAGTTGAAATTCCCAACTCCCATACCTTCAACTGTATTTGCAGTTATACACTTGTACATGGATTCATAAAGGCCCCATAAAGCTGTAATAAAATGTAAGGAGTTCATCTTTGGCTCTTTGAATCTTCCAAAAAGTTTCATGAAATTTGACGTGGTAGTTTGCACATAATCCTGCTGACAGGTAAAAGTCAGTGGTCACACATTCTCCTCACCCAGGTATTTTTCACAACTATTTATGGTCAAGGTGTTCAGACAACTGTGAGAAACTGTGTTGTCATAAATAATCATGGAAGACAAATGTATGAAAAACAGATATTAGAGATTTTGTCAAGGCTGATAAAATCTCATCCATAGGGCTTGAAAAAAATCTGTGTAAATCGTTTGCTTTGGCCTTCACAGTCACCGACTCTAAATGCAAGTAAATATATTTAGGGAAGATTTAGGACTGATGTGTTACACAGTACTCTTGTCACTGTTGTCAAAACACCGCAGGAGTGAATATTTTTTTATTAAGTGTCATGTTCAGCCTTGAGTAGATTTCCCAGAAGACACCTGGGTATTGGCTCATACCATTAATAGTCCGTTAAAAATACCAGCAGACATCAGTGATACCCTCAGTGGGCGTCTCTGGGCCTCTCCTTTTCATGCCAACTAAAAAAACATAGAAATTTGACATTTAATCTTTTACTCAAGGCCAACATCACATATCTTCAAAGTTATCTCAGGTTTTTAACTCATACATATTTGATGTAAGTTTGCTGACCCTAGACACTTCCACTTAAGAGTTATTGCCCGAGCCCGAGTTTGATGCCACCCACCTGTTGCCCACCTACCACCGACGAGACCACAATACCACTTCAGCCCAGAGACTGACGGGTAAAAACTGCATGGCTTGCATTTAAAAATGTACAAAATGTTAAAAGTTGATCAGTAACACTGTAATCATCTTTAAAGGTTTAATACTTTTTACACTGTGTATTTTATCTCTGGGTATATTTGAGGTTTTTGTTCAGGTTTGTGGTATCTGTCGTACTCAGTATTTATATCTTTTTCTCATAATTTTTTCATATTGGAATGATCTTTTCTATATTGATTATCTTTATATTTTGTATAAGATTTTTGTAAATTTGCTTAAAAAAGTAAAATATAATTAGTTTATGAAAACAAATCTGTATTTGCAGACTATTTACTTAAATGTATTAATATTGCTGGGAAAGTACATGTAAAATAATTTTGTACTGAAAACTGAATATTTACCTATTGATAATGGTCGAATAAAAACAAAATTTGAAATGACAGTTTCTCCTCCTTTAATGCAACCATTTTTCTCTATGGATAAGTTCATGTCTTCACAGATATGACTGTGCACGATGAAATAATAAAAAAAAACCCCACTGAAAACAGAAAAACCTGGGTCCACTGAGGTTTCATCACCATCTGGTGGTAAAATCTGCACATTACAGCTTCTGCAGCCTTTTGAAGTGAGAGCAAATGTTGTGATTAGTGAGGTAAAGATGAATCACCTTCACATGGAGGTATATAATGAGAAAGAGATTAATAAGTACAATATTTACCTCTGAGATGTAGTGGAATAGATGAATAAAATTGCAGTAAATGAAAGTACTCAAGTACAAGTACCTCAAGTTTGTACTGAAGTAGAGTACATCAGTAAAATTCCTGATATCACAGTCTAAACAGCAGGCTTCTTGATTTTCCGGACCACCACTCTGGTCCTCCTCCTCGGGAGTTGGATGGTCTCAGGCTCAGTGTCCCCTGGCAGAAGTCCTGGGGGTCGGGGTTCACCTCGGGGCCGAGTGGGGCTCCTTCCTGCTCTCACATCATCCACAAAGGCCTCCACTCCTTCGAACTTGGAGGTGAGCTCAGCCAGACGCTCCTTCAGGGCATTGAACTCTCTGTAGAGGTCACCGAGGGCATCTGACAGCGGCTGGATGCTGACGGACACAAAGAGCAGAAAATGAACTTTTACCAGCAAATGAAAAATTTAATTGACTAGAGGCCAATAATGTTCTTTAATCATGACAGAAAAAGTTAAGTCCTTATTTTATTCAACTTTAAAGAATGAGCTTTCATGAAGAAGGAGGATTCCAGAGAATTATTTGTGGTTTTAATTTATTAGTAAGAGATGCAAGAAGACAAAAATAATGTCATAAAACAAACCACCAAAAAACAATGCAGGAGACATAAGCAATATGCGTGACAAAACACAAAACTACAAAAAGATGAAAATATTAAAAAACAAAAAAACTGAGTTCCCACTTTTTGAAACTTTGTTCTAATAATTTATTTTGAGTTAATTAAATCACAAAAATCAAGA
>JAQQAE010009715.1:0-14464 GCA_029823295.1 Pseudamia nigra
GATGGCAACATCAGGAAAAAGGAACATGAGAAACTAGAGAAATACCAGGGGCTCAGAAGAGCTGGAGAAGGCCTGGAGTGTAAAGGCATCAGTGGTGATTGGAGCATCTCGGTCCAGAAAAGTGCAGTTCTAGGAACAGCAAAGATACTGCACAGAACCCGCAAGCTCCCAGGCCTCTGGTAGAGGACCCGACCTTGCAAGGATGAGACCACCCGCAGAGGGTGAGAAGGGAATTTTTACTTATTTATTTATTTATTTTTAATATAGCTTGTCCTGACTTTGAGCTCCTGCATCCGCTCTTTCCCTTATTTCTAATCGCCCTCAGCTGTGAAGCATAAATGCCAAAAACACTGATTGTACAAAGGAGCTCAAGGTCATGAAAGACAGACTGACAAAGAGATTGGTCTGTGTGTTGCACTGTCAGGTGTGGCAAGGGTGTGTTTTGTGGGCAATTCAAGGGTAAAACATGACTTTCCCCTCAGTTCACAGTGGGAATGTGACTTTGACAAAGTGTTTGCACTGCTGCCTCCTCCTTACTTGTTCTCATGGGAGCACATGCCAATGTTCACTTAAGTGCCAACTGGTGGCTAGCCCCTTATAAGTGTGTGTGTTGGCAGTCAGCTCTGGCCCAAAGGTTTGTTTGGAAAGTGTTGGCAGGGCTGGTCAATCCTCCATTCCCAGCCTTAGGGCTAGCATTATGCAGTTCCCACAAATGTTAGAGCCGATATGAACCCGTGTACATGCACACACACACACATTACCTGTGAATACACACAATCTATAATGTTCACACTAACCACCAGTGCTGTGTGTAAACACAGAGGCCTGTTGACACTAAAATACAGCTTTGCAGATTACCTACCCTGAGTCAAACTGTTTGCTAGCCGGTAAAATATTAGCTTTGGATTGGCTGCTGTCATGGGCTTTGAGGAGAGACAGTGTCAGGTGTGTGTGTGTGTGTGTGAGTGAGGGAGAAAGAGAGAGAGAGAGGAGACTACCACTAATCCTAAGGATATGAAGTAATGAGTATACAAGCATGTACATTTGTGTTTGCACGTGTTTGTATTTGTGGCCAGTTGACTGCTGTTATTAAATCCTCCTAGAATTTGGGCTGATCCACTGTGTCAGCCCCACCACTGTACTCTGATACACACATTGGGAATAATAGGACACGGAGTTGATTTTGTCTTTCTTTGCCAGTTTATTCATATTTTCATTTTTATCAAAATGAGTTTCAGAGTAGGACTGGCAATATATTAAACAAGCTTGATATAACAAGTTGTTCTCTGTAGAATACAGTAAACATGAATATCGGGTACAAATTATTATGTAAGTTTTTAAACTGGTAGCATGTCACACTGGCATTTTCTCCCTCTCACAGACACACATTCATTACATTAAATACAATATTTCAGACACACATTCATTACATTAAATACAATATTTCAGAGTGCTGTGTTGTGGGTTGTTTGTCTCATTAATGTCTGTTTGTAGTCATAAATCTTCTTTTTCACTGGACTTGTCTTTCTGTTATGTCTGCATCTGCATGTATTACCATAGTCACTCTGACAGACTATTTGTATAACACCTTTTTAATATAGGTTAATCCAGTAAAAAGAGCTTCATACATGACTGTTAAGCTAACAACAAGACAGAACAGGTGTGAATCCTCATCAAGTTCTGTGAAGCTGTGTAGTGTGATGCAGACTAGGAGATCCTTGTCCAGAGTTTTTATAGGAGATATATATCTGGTGAAGGCCTTGGTTAGTTCTTTCATCAGTTAGTGAGCCTCTGAGTTTGCCCTTAATTTTTCTAAGTCTTTCCTACTAAATAGTCAACAGCCCATCATTCAGTCAGTGAGCCACATGGACCGTCATGCAGGCTCCCTATGGAATGGGTAACACTAGATGAGGATTGCCCCAGTAGGGACAGTGGAGACTTGGCCTGGAGGGAGGCCAGGATTTATGGAGTGCATAGAGAGGTGAGCCAACACCACAGTGTAGCCCACAGTGTCTGTCAGTCCACAGCACAAAATACCTGCTGAACCACCATGGTGTAGTTGTCTCTGCTGCTACTGTCTCTGCAGCTGCCTTCTGGTTTGACTCTTGAATGTTGCAGATACAAATAAAAATTCAAATACCTGGAATCAGATCTGCAGGTTTTGTTGCTTGTACCAGTATAAACATAGCATGTTTGATATCTTTATATGAGATAGAATTATACGTAAATACAAAGTACAATGCTGAATTTTCCATCAACATCAACTCAGTCATGTTCCCTTTTAAAGGGACTACAACAGCCCCTAATTTAGGTAGTTATTTAACAATAGGTCAGCAGTCATTTTGGCTATATTTTGAATTTATTTCATTGAAATATAAACATGGACTTGTTGTATTGTAAACCTACATTTCAGGAAAGCGGTGCCATGATGTACCTTTTTTTATGTTTATATTTGATCATGAGCAACTATGACGTCAATCTCAAAATGGTAGAGTATACAGTCATTAGCTGATGTTCATCACACTGGTGTTGTTTTCAAAGTTGTTTGAGTTTACACTGTTACTTGAGAAGATAAATCCTGTTATTTACTTGTAAATGTTTCATGAAGGCTTAGTTGTCACACAAACCAGGAGACCTCATCTCTCTCTAACTCTGCAAAGCAGGCTTTCTTTCTCTGGTAAAATCATAATAGTTTTGTTGTCTCCCAAAAAATTCAAACATAACTCTACTCTACTCAAGACGACATTAGAAAGTAGTTCTAATAAACGGGCTATTTCTCAAGAGTATTACTGGCTTTTTATAGGTTGATAGGTTATGTTATTGTCAGTCACATGAAATTCCATTCAGATTGAATTCACTGGCTGACATGTAATTTTGAATGTGTGTGTCTGCATAACGCACGTGTTTCTCACATGACTGATAGTGGTAGTGTAAGTGCCATATCAGGCATTTGATATGGAGGTGGAACGTGTTTATCAGTGTAACAGTTTGTGTACTCTCACACAGACTCTCAACACACACACAGAAGATTAAAACCAACAGTGGCAACATCAAACCACCCTTCACTTAGCTGTATACATTATATGCCCTGTGTAATGCTTGAAGAAAACTAGCTGTTTTGTATTACTGATTTGTTAATTTCAAGTGTAAGAGCCATTGCTGGAGTTTCTTTTGTTGCAATAACTTTGTATTATTTTTGCAAGATAATTGTGGTGGTGTCTTTCACACTGGCTAATTGTTAATAATGTTTGTTTGTCTAGAGACGAGGAGCCATCTCGTATGACAGCTCAGACCAGACAGCACTGTACATTCGTATGCTAGGTAAGTATTTTCCCATTGTCAGTGCATACAGTCAGTATACACAAACACACGCACTTTGAGTTATCTATGTTTTCTCCACAATTATGTCAATTTCTTAATGCATAGCAGCAAAAAAAGTGGTGGAATGGGGGGATCAGAAATAGAAAGAGGGAGGCATATGTAGACATATTATCTAGAGATGTGGATAATATAGAGCACATACAGATTACACTTAATCCCTGGCCATTTAGTAATCTCTCAATCACAATGGACTCGCACTGTGTGTATTTGAAGAGTTGTTTCTTTTAAAGTCACCTCACATGTCCTCTGCCATTTGCATCATACCAAGAGGTTAAAGTTTAATTCAGTAGATGTCTTTTACATTTATGTATGCAAGTCTGTGTGAACATGTTAAATATCCTGAATGTGTGTGTTTCCATTTGCCCAGTGCTGTCCCAATTCACTCTGCACAGATAAGCAGTTTAGAAAATGGATTGTAGGATGGAAGGCTCATTGCTCTGCCAGACAGAGTCAAATGCTTCTAGGAAGGAGCCAAATCATCCTTGGCCCTTCATCAGTATAGTTATTGGGTATAATGGGAGCGTGGGTGTGGACCCTTGGCATCAGCTTTCCATACACAGATGTGCCTTTGCATGGAAGTGTTGCTTCTTAAGCCATAAACTTGATGCTGTTGGCTGGATGTGAGCAATAGCAAAGCTGCAAACTGCCCATTCTTTTAAGCATTGGCCTGCAGATTTCTCCATGTACAAGAGTAACTGTACTAAGAAGAGTGCATTGAAGGCATTTTATGGCTTACGGAAATCCTGTTTTATTGTAGCTTTCAGATAATATTGATACACATTGTTTCTTTTTCTGTTTGATAATGCTCACAGGTCAACTTTTGCCACATGTATATTCACAGTAACGGCAATTTATTGAGCTGACTAAAGGAGGTTTAGCATTTTAATCACTTTACTTGGCTAAGTATGATGACAGTCTGATACATCAGCAGCACAAAGCATCTGTCTCTGTAGATTTTATATTAAATTGAGTGCGAGGAGAAGTACGCTAATGCTGACTAGTGTTTGCCTGGGCCAGGGTTCAGTCTGCCAAGTTAATGCTGATGTGCTTTCAGATAGCAGGACTCAAAGCTTTCACCACATCAGTTATAATGACATGACCTACATCCACCCCAGAGCACCAGCACTAATGCACCACAGGGGAAACATGGACCCTTTGACTCTTACACACACTAATCACCCCACGCACACACTCATGTGCTAAGCCTCAGCACATGCAGCTGCAGATGTGACAGATTTATGTATATTGTGAAGTATGTCGACACATACTGACTGCCAAGGAATGCATGCATTGTGGTGTTTAATATATTTCATTAATTTGAATGCCACTAATATAGTTCCTCTCTTTTACCTTCATAGCAAAAAGTTTAGACAGCTTTTTAAAATCATGTTGAGCATAATGACTTGAATTTTCTGTAATTCTTAGTTTTTGGTATTTTGATAGGGGCTTGTGTAGTATTCAAACAGCTGTCTTCAAGTAAGTAACATGTTGACTGGGAAAACATACCTGTGTGACTGCTTTGATTTCAAATCTAATGCACATACAACACAATGGGAAGCCATGCTGGAAACATACCATTGCACCAATTAGCAACTTGATACTGTAAAATGACTACCATATAGAGTCTTGCCATATATTGATGTGTTGCCTGGAACAACACACACGCATTTTACTGCACTGGTGTCATAGCGCCATCCTGTCACCTCACTATGCTCTCACTGCTCCTGACTGCAGTCTACAAGCAGGCCCGCCGTCGTCTGTTTAGTCCAAGTCTGAAGCACAAGCCTGTTCTTGTTCCTCTGCCTGACTACTAAAACAGTCATAGATGGACTATAGATCACTTTCAGTGGCTCTCAGTACTAATAGTAGAGCAGACTATCCTGACATGGCATTGCATGCTCAGCTGTTTGATCGACTTGTCTGTCCATTTGAATTTTCTCTTTTGGGATGAGGGAGTGTGTGTTTGTGTGCAACTGTGCCTGTATATGAATATTATACAGCAGGGCTGGGTCAAATAGTTTTTACAAAATCACATCTCTTGCTTGCTTTAGTATGCCTGCACTATAAATTTGTGAGTGTTACCTCAGTGAGTGAAAACAGAAATGAAGTCCTGCTCTACTCATTGCTCTGTATAATTTATCCAAGTGGCTCTTACCCTTTGAGAAGGAAGATGTCATTGTTTACTGGACACATTCTGAGCTAAAGTCAATACATTCCTACTGCTGTATTATCTTAAAACAAAGTTTTGTTAGCATTGAATAAAATAAGTTAAATGATTTGTCTCTAATCTTAGAATATGGATTTCTAAGATGTCAATTGCAAAAAAAACTACAGTATTATCTTGCTGAGACAAGTTGAAATGAGGATATTTTAATATACAGTATGTATAGTCAGAATGTCAAATGAGTTGTTAAATAAATTTCAAACACACATGCATTCCTGTAATTTAAGTCTATTAGTCTGCGGTAATGCACATCCCTATGGCACTTAAGCAAGACAAACCCCAGTAAATTATCAACATATTTGTAAATACTACTTGGCCTAGCACAGCTTTCTTTTCAAGCAGCATGACTCTTGAGGAATAAGTGCTAATTTCTTCTAGGAGATGTGAGAGTCAGAAGTCAGGTTGGATTTGAACCGGAAAGAAGAAGCTCCCACCCATACCTGTGCATCGACTTCCGAACGCTTCACAGTGAGTGTGAATCACAGCCAGTAGTACTAATGCACACACCCATGATATCAAAACAAATTCTCAAATCATAGCTCAGAACAGTGTTTCTTGTCAAACAATGATTGACACATAGTGCACATTTATACAAAGGTAAAGACCAAAGTGTCTTAATGTAAACCTTGTGCAAGGATTTTTTTTAGCAGTATTTGATAAAAAGTTAGTAAAAGTAGTAAAACCTTATACCCTATAAAATCCTTAAAGAAATATGAGTGTGTGCTGTCATTTTGACCCAAAAATAATCCAACCTCATGCTGACGTGTTTCCGGATGGCAACCACAGTTTATTCAGACACAGTGCCTTTGTGTGTGTTTGTGTGTGAGTTTGAGAGACCACTGACAAAGCATGTCTGCTGTGTGATCCCAGACGAAAGGCTTATGAGTGGGCGGCTGTGTCAGCAGCAACTGTTTGTATATCGCTGTGTTGATGTCAGATCCCACCATGCTTGTATGACCCAAATGATTCTCGGAGCCTGAGGAGTTGAATGCATTTGAAAAATGATACACTATGTCCATAACTCACATGACATACCTGTGTCTTTGAAAGTGACTTGTGTTGTTTGGCTTTTTGCACAGCACGCCTGGTCTGTGGATCGTCGTCCAGCTCTGCCCCAGAAAGGAGGGTCCACCGACTGCTCAGTTTCCAGAGGTACCTGCACTCATCTCGCCTGTTGCGAGGAATCCCCCAGCAGATCCCCCTCCACATCCTGGATGAAGACTACACTGGACAAGCCAGAGTATGATACCTGCCTTAATATAATAATTACATAATAACTACTGACATGTTATAAAGATGTAAGAATCAATTACAACCCTGTGCTTGTGTTCTTTTTATTTTAGTGCATGCTGGAAAAAGTCGGCAACTGGAATTTTGACATTTTCCTTTTTGATAGACTCACAAATGGTAGGTAACATTATCTAAAATACATCTCAGAAGTAGTTTAAATGTTCAACACTGGTTCAGTAGGAATTACACAATGAAACTGGCCTTAGATTGAATGTACTACCAGTGGTGCCTTCGTTGGATGTCTGTAATGGAGGATCTTCTGTTGTGGTACTTTAGAAGCAAACACTTTCTTTATATTGATGCAATTACAGTCAAATTCACTGACTATGGCAGAACTAAATGTATGTCAAACAGCTGAACAGTAAAGTCAGTATTCTTGTGGCAGATGTCATTGAGCACTGGCTTTCTTTGCTCTTTATTTGGCCAAATTGCAGTTCAACAGTTCAGTCTATATTTCTTCACAGACAATTGTCTCATAGGTCACAGCACAGTCGAAAAGCAAGTTGTGTTCTATTTCATAAGAGGGGCTTGGCCCAGACCAGAAAAATTATGATCTTAATTTTATTATGTTCAAATAAGAGACAGACTATACTGTGCATACCATCAAGGCAGGTTCATGAACACATCAACAAAATATGTTACACCGAAAATACAGTGGTGCCCCAGCTAACGAATTTAATCTGTTCCGGCGTCACGTTCATTGGGCGGCTCATTCATTAGCCGAAGTGAGTTTTTCCATAGGATTACATGTAAAACCAATTCATCTGTTCTGGACCCACAAAAACTCCCATATAAAGTATGTATTACACACCCGTATGTGCACATTTATTGATTTATTAAGACACTTACCTGAGGAGGATGAGACAGAGACAGCCATTTTTCTTAGGTCCCATGATGAAAAATACAAAATGAAGCAGTATTTTAGGTAAAAAAAAAAAAACTGGTTGGAAAAATAGGTGACAAAATTTGAAATTCGTAACCTGAACCTTTACGGACTACAAAATTTGTAACCTGATTTTTTTTTTTTTGTTAGCCAGGACACAATTCCAGCCGATTTCTTTTCCGTTACCCGAAAATTTCGTTGGTAGAAGTGTTCGTTACCTGGGGTTCCACTGTAACTACACTACATTGTAATGCATTGGATGCAGGTAAAGGCGGAGTGATATTTGTATTTAAAAAAAAAAAAAATCCTGGTCATGTTTCAGGGAACAGCCTGATAACCCTGAGCTTCCACCTACTGAATCAGTATGGCCTCGTGGAGCTCTTCCAGCTGGACATGGTCAAACTCTGGAGGTTTCTGGTCATGGTCCAAGAGGACTATCACAGCGACAACCCCTACCACAACGCTGTCCACGCTGCAGATGTCACACAGGCCATGTACTGCTACTTGCGGGAGCCCAAGGTGAGACATGCAGACCAGAGAACATGTTTTGGATCTTCTTTGAAACCTTTTTAGCCGGCAGAACAGTCTCAGATGAAGTTTATACACTCTTAAAAAAAAAGTGGATTTATTTTGTCTTTCACTTTGTTCCTTCAACAAGGACATAGAAGCAAAAAACATCGGCCCTCACAGCCACATAATTTAATTTTACTGATAACTTGTTTGATAAATCCAATCAATGGTATTAAAAACTGCCGAGTTCAATAACAGGAATTGAAAGTCATTGTGTAAAAATGATCAAGTGCCCACACGCTGACTTTTGCATGGTAATTGCATACATTGCCGATCTTGAGGCATCTCCCAGAAATACTAAAGCATAAGTTTAACCCTGCCCAACTCCTTCTATTGCATGATTCAGAAAAGTGCCTCAAACGGTCTGAGAGGGTGGTGATTGGAGACTGCCCGCTGAGGAGATGTGTGACGAGTGCATGGGAAGAACGGGGAACCACACACACACAAGCTTCTGAAAGCATTAAAGTATTGATTTAAAGCACCAATTTAAGATTTGTTTTTTGGGCATGTTGCCTTTTCTCATGGTTTCAGTGAAGAGAGGCAGGAAGGGTGGGAGGAGTGTGGGGAGCAACATGCAGCAGGGGGTCATGGGCTGGATCCAAACTCAGGCTGCTGCAATCAGGCCTGTGCCATGTGGGTGCATGCTACCGAGTGAGATACTGAGAAAGTGGCACGATGCACCTTTTTCACCTACAAAATGAAGATTTAGATATTTAGTCATTTTTTTCCATGTATTATCTACAGTATTGATGTCTTTTATCATAATCACATCATGTCCTTCCATTTATAGTTCGAAAAACAGGTTGTGTTGATCTTAATATTTCTTTTTTAATTTTGTGTGCCATTTTTGTTTTGCCTTTAGCTTGCAAAGTTTCTGACTTCGTACGACATTCTTCTGGGACTCCTAGCAGCTGCCACACATGACCTGGACCACCCTGGAGTCAACCAACCTTTTCTTATTAAGACTGACCACTACCTAGCTTCTCTCTATAGGGTAAGAATACATGTTGCCAAGACAGACATATTCATGGAAGATGTGGTATGATTCATGAAACTCGTGTGTTGTCATTTGTGCGCAGAATACCTCAGTACTGGAAAACCATCACTGGAAATCGGCAGTGGGCCTGCTCAGAGAGACTGGCCTGTTCTCCCACCTGCCTGCTGAGGACAGGTCAGTATGACACTAAAAAATTATTACTGAGAGCACCAAGAACACTCTGCACACCATGTTAAGTAGCGCCCACTGAAAGGTTATGCATGCAGCTCTGAATTGAAAATTGCATCGTACACTAGTCGTTGTTAACCAGTCTGCTCCTTTTCACTGTCCGACCCTTCAGCCTGAATATGGAGAGGGAGTTGGGCTCTTTAATCCTGGCCACGGACATCAGCAGACAGAATGATTATCTTTCTAGGTTTCGCATCCACCTGGACCAGCAAAACCTATGTTTGAGCAATGCCAGCCACCGCCATTTCATCCTGCAAGTCAGTCACCTCTTTTGTTGCACAGACACCATGTCTAGATTTTAGCAAATATGAGGTCTGATTTGGTGTTTACCCCCCTACAGATGGCTTTAAAGTGTGCGGACATCTGTAACCCCTGCAGACCTTGGGAACTGAGCAAACAGTGGAGTGAGAAAGTAACCGAGGAGTTCTTCCAGCAAGGTTTCCTTTTTCTGCTGCTTGTTATTGATTCAGTTTACCCATCTTTCTTCATTTTCTCCTTGTTTGAGTCTTAAAGTTTCTTCTCAGTGAGCAGTATTTGTGAGTTCCTTTCATGGAAGAATGTCCAATATATGCAATGTAAACTGTAGGATCAAACGTGGCAATTTTCAGTTGGTTAAATCACTAAGCTATTGATTTTTGAGAATAAGTTACTTTTTATTATTACAGGTCATCCCTACTGATTACTACAACAGTAACTCTTATTTTGTTGACTAAATGTGTATTCTAATTGTACGTTCTTCTACACCCCTACATTGGCTACAAGCAAGACGGCTAGAATATGTAATGAAGTGTAACTGGTTCAACATGTATTCTTCATACAGCATATGTTGTTTTTCATTATGCTTCTACAGGGGAAATTGAAAAGAAGCACAAACTTGAAGTCAGCCCACTTTGTGACAGAGAGACAAACACAGTTGGAAATATTCAAATAGGCAAGTACAATAGCAGAATTATATATTTTACAGCTTTCAATCACAACTTTTATATAGAATTTCTTGGCCTTAATCCTTTACTGCCTCTTCTTCAGGCTTCATGACGTATGTGGCAGAGCCGCTGTTTGCAGAGTGGGCTCGCTTCTCAGACACCCGTCTGTCCCAGACCATGCTGGGCCACATGGGGCTGAACAAGGCCAGCTGGGGCAGCCTACAGCAGGAACAAACATCTGTCTCTGAGGAGGCAGAGCCTAGCGCGGCCGGCACTGACACCGAAGACACAGCTGTCCCAAAAGACGGCAACACAGCTTCAATGGCAGGAGGAACCAGCTCCAAAGAAATACCTCAGGGAAGCAGAGAATCCTGACACTCCTCATGTGCCCTTTCACCTCAACCTTCTGACTTCTGACCTGGCCTCAAGGCCTTACAACACACTGGGGGCCAGGTGGGACTTGGCATCCTGACATGGAGCACAGCCTGCAGCTCTGCTGCTGCCCCACCTGGTCCTTACACCTTATGTTTTGTTGCTTTTGCCTTTCATCATGATAAACCACTGATTTTATTTAATTTATTTAATTTTTAATTCTTCTTTTTTGGCATATAGCAATACGTAGATACCTCATTTGGTTACTGCTGTATTTTCTTTTATTTGCTTTATTTTATTTATTTGCTCACTGTAGTTTTGGCATTACTGACTGAAGACACCACTTTTTTGTTGGTGAACCTTAAGGAGAAAGCAGTATAAGAACTGAAATCACATTTTTCTGGTATTGAAGTGCCATTTGAAAACAAAGATTTGAAGAATGATCTGAACTGAACTGGCTGAGAAAACTGGAGTATTCATACATAAGACCCTCCTAAGACGTTCGAGTGATGCCATGTTGCATTTGTATTGAAGATTCTTCCTCATGTAAAAAGAAAAAAAAAATGTGACAAGCCCAGTCCTTTTGCTGCCTCTATGAAGACTGTTTACGCATCTCGTTTGTTTTTTCTTTCCCTTGAACTGAAGTGAATCATGTCGGCTCCACGGTTTGCCTTCGAAGCACAGATGTGAAGAACCACTTGTATGAACTGTCATCCCACTGTTTAAGCCATGAGCAGAACCTTGTTCAAACACACCAGATGCCATAAGTTACTCCACCTGTGCTACTGTTTTTGCACTCTCAAATAATGATGGCGTTAGGTGTGCAGCTTCATCTTCATCTCCAGGATGCCCTGTGAAGGTATAGAAATGGGTCCTTACTGATGGTTTTGGATCTTCAGTGCTGGTTGAACTTGGGGAAGCACCCCCCACACACACTGGAGATCAGTCACTCACTGCATATGCATCTCACCAGGAACTCCACACAACTCAACTCGCTCAGGGTTTTGCCATTCTCTTATCAAGAAGGGGGAGGGGGGGACTGTGGGCGATACAAGGTTATTTCCTGGCTTGGATCTACTGAAGGAGACTCTCCCTCTGGCAGAATGTCTCTCAGCCACATGCAACAGGAAGGACTGCTTGATTGATGCCTTATAACTATGCACAAACTATGCTAAGTGACCAAACAAAGTCCTGTTCCCATCAAGTGCATGGTGTGCTTGTCTTTGAATGCACTGTCCAATCCCTTTGCCTTTTTGTTGTAAGGAACAACTCCAGCTGTCCTTTTTTGTATGGAAACAAAGTGGACGAATGACTTTGAACATTCCATTTCTTTGTTTGGTTTGTCTTCTTTGATTCTGTATAGTGGCACAAATTGTGTTTGTGTTTAAACATTTTGAAACATAACAGGTGCTTTTCTTACTTTAGCTGATTTGTATTTTGCTGTAAGTGCTGTAAGACTGTTGATAAAACTGTTTACAATTTGTTGCGACAGCCATTTTTGGGAAGACTTAAGTGTCGAGCCAGATTTTGTAAAGGCTTTGCTGTATTGACCTTTTTGATACATGCCTGTTGCAGTTACAGTTTGAACAATAAAACCTGACAAATGTTTGTGGTCCATTAGTTGTGTCAACAGAAGGTAACATTGCTGATAATGTCTCCTTCAGTCAGCTCAGTTCAAGTCAAACTTTAATCTTACTCCTTCACTGTTGGCTCAAGTAGTTAAAACTGTAACTTTAATAAATCACTCAACCATAAAAATTAAGACAATTCTAAACTTTTATTTAGGGATTTGACAGTGCAAATTAACAATTTTCATTTCTATACAATATTGATTACAGTTGAATCAGAATGACTCATCTTGTGGACCTTCCCTCATTTAAGACTTACAACAGACAACTGTCAAATAGTGAATACAGTCAACATCTTTGTGCAGCCACTTTGGATAAAACACAACCTTAAAGCATATTTTATTTGGAATTGTAACAGGTAACAAAGGCAGCAATATGATACTGCCCTCAAAACAATGACAAGAGATGTACCGCTTTAAACTGTGTTAAATTAGCAATATAAATTTAAGCATAATAATGCAGTACTCTTGATCGATGTTCACTCTGGAGTCAAGTACTGGAAAAGCTTTTGGCCTTGCAAAAAGATGATAAAGTAAAATCATGTGTATTGTCAATCTATTCCTCCGTTTTCCTCTATTTCAGGATCTTTCAACAAATTGACTTATAACGGGGGTAAGAGGTCACATTTGGCAGTGAATGGCAGAATCTTGCGGAGTGCCACTTGAATGTCTTTGGCTCTTAAATGTTGATTATATTAAAAAAATGCATAACAAAAACTGACATCCCGGCAAGGCTGGCAACCAGGCCACAGCACACAACTGAAAAAGCACATCCACACAGATCTCATACTGAAACCTTTATATCTGAAATTAATATTAAAATCAATAACAAGTCTTGAGACATTGTTACCAGTGGTAAGAAGTAGACTTAATTAAACCATGACATAAATAGTTTAATACAATCATAAATTAGACTAGAAGACAACTTTTCAGCTTTAGTTCCCTAAATCAAGTCAGCACGAAACTAACAATCCTAGGAGCAACAGGTTTAAAAGCAAACAGTATGTGATGATTAACAATTTAAAACATTGAACTATTCTGTAGTGTTAGTGGAATGTGTGCCTTTGTCACTTCACTGTTATAGGCAGGATTTAGTCTCTTCAACAGAAAAATAAAACATCCAGCCAAACAAAAATAATCCTGTTTGTAAAACAAAGTTAAGTTATAAAAGTGCAAAAACAGACTGGATGCAACACTATGAGATGACTGATACTGGCAGCAGCCCATTGTTAACGTCACAACGAATCCCTTCTTCCACAAAATTGACATATCAAAAGGGTGATAAGGCGCTTTAGTGTCCGCAGCTGTCTGGACCTTGACTTCAGAGTCACCTTTTCAGTGGAACTTCCTCTTTCCTATTGGCTTCAACATATGCTGCCCAAACTGTAAAAATACAGTAACAATAAGTACATTATATAGTACAGCTATAACCAAAAGTATTCAGCAAAATAAAGCATTTCTTACCATAGGGACATCTGTTTTGGGTTTCACTTCTGGAACAGGAAGTGTGAAGTCATCCTTTTCTGCTTGTCCACTGCTGTGCCGATAACGATGGGCAAACTTGCGTTTCAGGGCCTCTGCGATGAGAGCAGCTGCATCTGCAGGCTCGCTGACCTTTGTTTTAGCATCACCTTCCACTGCACGACTACAAGCATACCATAAAGGTCAGTTACTCATTCTAATAATTTGAATTTTGTCAACAATGCAAATAAATTATTTGTTGCAAGAAATGTGCAGTTTTGGTTTGTTAAGAAGTATGTGAGTTTAATTTTAAAAGCCTACCTTTTGACAGAGCGGAGCTTAACTTTGTTTATGTCTTTGAGGACATCAAGCATGTTGGGAATTTCTGCTGGTTTACAATCTATAACTGCCTGACTGTTTGTCTTCTTCCCTCTGCGTTCCTTTATCAAGTCAATGGCTGAAAATGTCCGCTGAAGGCTTGGGGGAGGGGGAGGAGGAGCTGGTGGTG
>JAQQAE010009716.1:0-14463 GCA_029823295.1 Pseudamia nigra
GGCCCCACCACCTGGTGTTGGGATCGAACCCAGGACCTTCTAGCTGTGAGGCACGAGTGCTACCCACTGCACCACCGCGTCGCCCAAGAAGCACCCAGTTAAGTAAAGAGAGAAGACAGTCAGTCAAAAAAAAATCACTGAAAACAAAAGAAATAAAAAATCACTGAAGAACATGTGTCCAAACTTTTGACGGGCAGCGTAGTTCCTGTCTGACCTCTAAACTCCTACTGTGTAGGGGACTGTTTTTAATTTATGTAACGTTTTGCAAGTTTCAAACAGGTTCCATAAGCAGTGAGGTCATGACATCCATATGTAACCATACGACAATACGTCTCCGTCCAAAGAAAACATGAAAAACACACAAAAATGAGAGACTTCGTGTTTTTCTATGACAGGAGTAATTTGTTGGAGACTTTGTTTTCGTCCTGGATGTGAATGGCATCTGAGTGGCAGGTGAGGACGGTGGATGGGGGCCAATGAAAACGCAGCACTCAAACACAGCCGGCAGAAATATGAAAGAGCTGATGGAGTGTTTGACAGAAAAGATACGACGGGCGTAATGAGACGTAGTGGCTTTAAGATTTGCTGCAATCATGCTTTAAATATGCATGTCTGTTCATTTAACTTTTATGAAAATTGCTACAATTCATGGAAATAGGTGTGTGAAATAAAAGTGTGTGAGAGATTGTGTGTCATAAGTCACTTGTTGGTCAGTTTGGGAGGTTGTGTTTGTGTAATTTTAGGCAAAAGTGTTTTTATCAAGCTACCTCGAACACTCACACACAAATAAAAAGAAAGAAAGTATAAACAGAAAAAGAAAGAAACACTAAGAAAGAAGAAAAAGTAAGAAAGAAACCAAGAGCAAATGAATGAGACAAAGCAAAAAAGAAAAAGAAATCAAATGAGTCAAAGTAAAAAAGAGAAGAAAGAAATGAAAGAATGAAAGGGAAAAACTATAATAATAAGACCAAACAGCAAAGAAAAAACAAAAACAAAAAGTAAGTTCACATGAGAATGAACAAAAAAAGAAACAAATGATCACGTGATTAAATGAATGAAACAGAGAAAAAAAGAGGGTGGGGAGAATAAGAACAAAAAAGAAACCAAAGAAATTAAGAACTGACTGAGACAAAGATGGAAACAACAAAAACAAAGATGACAGACAAAGATAAAAACAGTGATGGAAAGAAAAAACTTATTGCAGAGAAATGAACAAATGAGAATGGGAAGAGAAATAAATCAGCAAAGAAATGAGACAAAGAAAAAAATGAGAACAAATGAGACAAGAAAAAAACACAAAATGAACAGAAGAAGGAATTAAACGAATGGGGGAAAAACATAAAGGAAATACAGGAAGGAAAGAAGACAGGAATGAGAAGAAAAAAGGAAGGAGTGAAGGAAGGAAAGGAAGAAAGGAAAGGGGAGAAAAAAGGAATAAAAGATAAAGAAGTATAAAAATTATCAAGGAAAGAAAGTAAGAAAGAAAGAAGGAAAGAAATAGTGAAAGAAATAAAGGATGAAAGAAAGAAAGGAAGGAAGAAAAGAAGGGATGAAAGAAAGAAAGAAGTAAGAAAGAAAGAAGGAAAGAAAAAATGGAAGGAAGGAAGAAAGAAAGGAAGGAAGGAAGGAATAATGGAAGGAATGAAAGAAAGATAGAGAGAAAAAAGAAAAAAAGAAGTAAGGAAGGAATGAAATGAAATGAAGAAAGGAAGGAATGAAGAGACAAAGAAAGGAAAGGGAGGGAGGTAGGAAAGAAGCGAGAAATGAAGAAATTAAGGAAAGAAAGAAAAAAGAAAGTAAGAAAGGAAGAAAGAAAGGAAGGAAGAAAGAAAGAAAGAAAGGAAGTAAGGAAGGAATGAAATGAAATGAAGAAAGGAAGGAATGAAGAGACAAAGAAGGGAAAGGAAGGGAGGTAGGGAAGAAGCAAGGAATGAAGAAAATAAGGAAGGAAGCAGAAAATGAAGCAAGGTTGGAAAGAAAGAAAGAAAGAAAGAAAGAAAGGAAGAAAGAAAGGAATGAACGAAGGAAGGAATAAATATAGTAGGAGAGGAAAGTAAGCAAGAAAGGAAAGGATGGAAGGAAGGTAGGAAAGACAACAGGAAGGAAGGAAGGAGAAAAAGAAGCAAGTAAAGAAAAAAGAAAGAAAGAAAGTGGTAAACATGAAGCAGTCCACTTGTTTTAGACCCATACTTGTCACAAGAGGTTATGTATGTTTTGCGTATTGTGTTTGTTTTGTGTGTGTGTGTGTGTGTGTGTGTGTGTGCATAAAAGTGTGTGAATACTCTGTAAATGAAGCTGAACAAAGAACAGCACAATCATACACACTGTGATTTCATACGTGTGTGTTTGAGTCGTGATGGGGGTGATGAATGGAATGCAAGTCTGGAAACCATTTACATGAAACAGCAGAAAAGAAATGTATATGTGTGTGTGTGTGTGTGTGTGTGTATGTGTGTGTGTGTGTGTGTGTGTGGGGGGGGGGGTGCGTGTGTGTGTGTGTGCGTTTTAATGACCGCCGCTGCCATCTTTGGACATGAAATGAGGTGACAGAAAAGCTAAAGATAGTAAAACCTACAACGGTGAGGCCAAAAGTGTGTGCACATATGTGTGTGTGTTTGACAACGACCAAAAAAAAGAAGAAGCCTGGGAGCGAAAACAAATGAAAGTGAGTGAAGCTGAGGCAGAGTGACAGACCAGGAGGGGTGAGATCATAGTCCTCCTGCACCTTGTTCCAATTACAATATCCTGTGTTTGGTGTGTGTGTGATGTGTGTGTAAATGTTCTTTGTGTGTTTTGGAAGCTGCATAACTATAAGTGGGCCTGTGAAGGGTTTTGAACAGCGTGTACACACGTGGAATTATGCATCAACTCTGACTATTCCCTGCTCTTTTGCTGCATTTTACTGCCTTGTTCTTGTTGATGAGCTTTATTTTCATGCAGCTTTGGTGACGTGGTATAATAATTCTACTCAGTCACTCAGGGATGTAAGTTTTACTTTTGCAAAGTTTTGATATGACTGTTTTGTCTGTTCTGCAACAATTAGGAAGATTGTCTATAGTGCCTCTTATCTAAAAGTTAATATAATAAGGATCTTTAAGTGGCCAATAACTATGGTACTGTATGTTTCAAATAAATTGATTCTGTCACTTCCAAGCACTTACAGCACCCCTTATTCCAGAAGCAATGGCACCTATCCCAAAAGCTGGCAGGTTTGAGACCTGTTAGTGGTCAATAACGAAGACAACTTTCAAGTAAATCAGTTCAGACATTTTCAAGCTACTGCATCTTTTCTTGAAACAAGCAGTAGAGCTCCCTATCCCAAAAGGTATTTTGACAAAGAACAGACAGAGACAGTTTCAAGTAAACTGGTTCAGCCATTGTGAAGATATCACATGAACACAGCAGGTGTGTGGATATGGACACAGGATCACGAAACCAATATCTGCCGTTTTCAGTGCAAAATAAAACCTTGGTGACTGTCTTGAACGTGCCCGAGTTGTTTTAGAATCACATCAGTAGGAAACACTGTTGGTGGGGACACTGTCTATTTACAAGTGCCGAAGTCCTGCCCCTTCCAGTTTTCAGCCGTGGAACCTAAGTTTTACATTACAGACAATCTTGAGTAAATTGCAAGTTAAGAAAGTAGCAGATTGTTGTAAAACGGTGAGATATCAGACTGTGAAAACAAGTAATAATAAAGACTTTGAGTGAACTGTGAATCACTGTGCAACGAAGGTCAGCAAGGCCTTTTTTGCCTGAGGAAGTTTGCAAAGTTCCAGATGAACAAGACTGTGATAAAACTGTTTTATTGATTATAGAGTTTATTCATTTCCTTCTGCATCATCTGCTGGTATGCAAACCTTGGTAATAAGGACAAGAACTCCCTCCGGAGGACTGTGCGAACAGCATCCAAATTTGCTGAGGTAGACTTTAGTGACCTGGAGGACATTTATAACTGACAGTTGCTTAAGAAATCGAAGTCCTGCCATATGGATGCCACTCATCCTCTCTCACAGGTAATGCACTGTATGGTAGCTGCTACTGTATATGTATTGCAAAATTTGGTTTTATTTATTCTATTATTTATTTATTATTATTGTTATTTGTTGTACTATACACTTAACATGTAATATTTTTTTGCTCACCCGAGTTATTCTGCTACTCGGTCCCTGTGTTTTTGTCCTTTTCTTTTAAATGTTTTATGTCTTTCCTTTAAATGTTTTTATGCCCTTTAATTGTGATGTGTGAATGTTTTCTGCTGCAAGCCAAATTGCCCTTAGTGAAAACTACAAACAGAAAGTCACATACAGTATGTGCCGTCATCATACCTTCACCTCTCCAGAATCTATTCAGATTTGCTGAAGAGTCTCTGCAGCCCAGAGTGAGTTGACCTGGAATGATTTTCACCTCTTTCACGACTTTATTCTCAAACAATACTAAAATAATCAATGCGTCAAAACCTTCCACTTGTCTGTTAGACCCCATCCCAACTAAATTATTTAAAGATGTGTCTGTGAGGCAGAAAAACTAGTCATTGCATTTGTTACATCTAGACTGGATTACGGTATCTCCAGCTGATCCAAAATGCTGCAGCACGTGTCTTAACTGGAGTAAGAAGAAGAGATCATATTTCTCTAGTACTGGCTTCTCTTCATTGGCTACCTGTAAAAGTCACAATAGAATTTGAAATCCTCCTCTTAACTTACAAAGCCCTACACAACAAGGCTCCATCCTATTTTGAAGACCTTATTGTTCCCTATGAACCAATCAGAACTCTCAGAGGGCAGGCCTTCTCGTGGTTCCTAGAATCTCTAGAACTAGAATGGGAGGCAGAGCCTTCAGTTACCAGGCTCCTCTCCTGTGGAACCTACTCCCAGTCTGGGTCTGGGATGCAGACACGCTTTGTACCTTTAAAGCTAGGCTTAAAACTTTCCTTTTTGACAAAGCATATAGTTAGGGCTAGGTCAGGTAAACCTTTAGTCCTCCCTTAGCTCTGCTGTATGGTCCCAGGCTGCTGGGGGACAGTGATGCACTGAGCTTCACTCTCTGTCTCTTTCTTAAACTTTACCCCTACCTCTCTCTCTCCCATCATCTCGCTCTCTCCCACTCCATTTTCTCTCTCCATCTCCCACCCTTGCTAGTCGCCTCTCTTTCTCTGTCCCTCTCTGCACCATCCCCCCTTTTTTGCATCCATTCTCATGCCATCTGTATTGTGATCGTAACTTGTGTTTTTCTTGTAGTTCTGTGCTTCAGCCCTCTGTCCTAGGCCTCTAGGTCTCTTGATGTCCTTGCTGTGTGTTTGCAGGTTGTGGATCGGTCCAGTGTCTGTGGATGACACCCAGTGTCTGTGTTGTTGTTGTTCTATCTCTACTCTTTTCTTTTGTCTCTCCTCTATCCACTAACCCCATCCGGTTGAGGGCGATGTCCTCCTGGTTAAGCTGGAGGTTTTTCTCTTCTGTTAAAATTTGTGTGTTGGCACTACACAAATAAAATTGAATTGAATTGAAACAATGAGGTAAAATTTGTCAAGGTATTTTTGGTGACGTATATCATGAAGTCCACACAAACTACCTGATATTTCATTATATTTGTAAGAAACTCCAACTTTCTTGATGTGTAAAATTGTCTTTTGAATGGACATACATCCATAATTCAAATGGGATAACAAAAACTTAAACATCTTATTTCAGTGACTGTAATGTTTTTGATATTAGGTCCCATAAACTGGAAGAGAGGGGAAAGGAAGAGGGTGGGATTTAGGTTCTCTATTGTGTGCAAACATGGACTTCATGCAGTGTATAAAAGATAATAATGCCTATGCTAAAAGAGAACAATGAGTTCAGTTTCATCTTACTTTTGTGTTATTATTAACTTCTGGATGAAGCTGTTGCTTTGCATGTCAAGTCATAGGATGTCTCTGAAAACCAATCAGAGCTTCATGAATTTGCAGTGACTGAATCTCGTCTGGTTTGCTTTGAGGTTTCTTTTGCGTCTGAGTCAATCCCGTGGTCAGTTTCAGCACAACGCGTCTCCTCTTTCACCCTCTGTTCAGTCTCTCCTGCTTCTTTGGCCTGGTCCTACATGTGTGTGTCTATCTCACACACACATGCACAACTGCAAAGTCATCTAAGGCAAAACCACAAACTGCATCTGAAGTCAGATCTTTAGCCTCTCTGTTTCTCTGTCTTTGTCTGGTACGTACACACTAACACAGATTTCTAAATCCACAATCCCCCAGTGAAATCAAACAACTGCATTTCCAGGAACGCTGTGTGGTTTCATGCTTATGCTAATGAGAAAGTCTACGGCAAGACAAACTCAAACACAACAGCGTAGGTTTGAAC
Organism: Pseudamia nigra; assembly: GCA_029823295.1. NCBI lineage: Eukaryota > Metazoa > Chordata > Actinopteri > Kurtiformes > Apogonidae > Pseudamia > Pseudamia nigra. The sequence goes on from JAQQAE010009716.1 coordinate 6,345, forward strand.
TTTAGGGACATTTCTGGATTCTCCTGGGACATTTTGCACATCAAACTATTCATTTTGTGTGTTCTGGTGTGAATTGTTAATGCCTTCATCTCTGCATAGGTTTTCAAAGGGAACTGAGAATGAATAAAAATGAAAACAATAAGCAAGAAAAAACAATCAGTAAAATGAACAAAATAAAATAAGCAACTAAATGAACAAAAAAGGAATGAAATGTTTGAGAAAATGAGCAAGAGGAAACAAAATAAGTATAGAGGAGCAAAAAATTAACAAAGTAATCTAAAAATTTAACAAAAATGAATAAAATTAGAAAAGCATTCAGGAAAACAAACAAAATAATCAAGAAAATGAAAAAAGGAAACAGAATAAGCACAAAATAAATGAAAAAAGGAACAAGGGAATCAAATAAATGAACAACAATGATGTAAATATAAGTCAAATGAAGAGAAAAAAAACCCAAATGATCCACAACAATTCACAAAAATGGAAAAAAATAATTAAAAATTAGCACACTGGAAACCTGAACACCAAAGCCAACAGAAATGAACAAGAGATTGAACAAAATATTCCACAAAATGAACAGAAATGAAGAGACTAATCCTCAAAATTAGCAAAAACTGAACAAAATAATTAGGTAAATGAACAACGGTGAACAATAAAATTAGTACAATATAAAAAAATAATCCTCAAAAGGGACAAAATAATTTAAACAAATTAATGTAATGAAAGTAATATACACCTGAAGTCCAAAATAAACAAAGAATTAACGAGAAATGTATAACGATAATCTATAAAATGAATAGAAATGAAGAGAATAAGCTACAAAAGAAACAACAGAACAAACAAATCAAGAAAATGAGCAACAATGAGAAAAACATGCAACAAAATAAGCAAAAAGTGGACAAAATAATCCAAAAAATCAACAAAGTAATCAAGGAAGTGAACAAATATGAGCTAAAGTATCAAGAAAATAAACAACATGGAACAAAATAGGCAACAAAATGAGCAAGACTGTCATTACATTTATAACCGACTACTATATGTTACTAATACAAATGCCCCCACCCCCAAAACCTCCATCACCTCTCTGCCTCTTTTACCTTGTCTGAAGCTGGAGTCGAAGGGGCGGGACCCGTCCACGTCCAGGCCGTTTGTGAGTGGCTGCAGACTCAGATCGATTACCTGGTGGAGGCGGAGCTTACGGCAGTAAATGGATGCAGCCTCCGGTTCGAGAGCGATGAGCAGCTGCTCAGGACAGTCAGGTGTCACTAAACCAGCCTGGACGAACACGAGAGACACTTTTAGAAACAGCACTTCTTAGACTTCTTAAATTGCTGAAAGGATTTTCATGGTGATTTTCATTGAGATACTGACTGAGGGAGATGCAATTCTAATGCTGATGTCTTTTTTCATAATTCTGTTTGCAGTTCAAAAATATATCTTAGTATTTAGTAGCACATTAAGTACAGCTATGGACTACTTCAAGTATTTAGGTCGAATGATTAGAAAGAATGAAGAGGAGTAAAAGAGCAGGAGATAGCAGAGTAAACACACACATATATAATCTAAACATAGGGAGGGATATAAACACAGGGTGAAAGGTGGAGACGGGAGAGAAACTGACACAAGCTCATGTTTGGGATTGAACACACAGATCCGAGTTTTGTATCTGTGTGTTAGTAACAGTGTGTGTGGGTCTACGTGTGTGTGCAGGGCGGGGGTCTGGACTGGGCTTCCTGTGTTTGTACGCCGGTCTCCTTCATTGTTCGCTCCTCATGACATCATCACCAACAGGAAGCACACACACCCCGACGGCCTCAAGCAGGGCTTGCATGTTCGTGTCATGTGAAAGTGTGTGAGTGAATGTAGATGGAGATAATGTGTGAATACAAATAAGAAACAAATAAGACAGATGGAGAACATTGAAACTGTGATTTTAAACTTAAACTTTCCTTGTCCTGTACTGAAACGTGTGTGTGAATAGGTGTAGATTTCAGGAGAGATGGGGGTGAAACTCATCAAAAAAAGTTTGGAAACATCATTTCAGTCATTTGTTTCTCCCCTTTAATTATACCTATTGATGTTGTATTTTATATTGCATGAAAGCTTGAGTAGTCTCCTTTACAACGAGGTACAACTTGTAGAATGAGCAACGCCCCCCAAAAATGCACACTTTGTTGTGGGATGGCATCCCATTCCTCAACCAGGAGTTGTTGAAGGTCAACCAGTGTGGTTGCGTTGACCACTGTAGCACAAAGGTGGGCAACGAGGGCCGGTGTCCTGCTTGTTTTCCAACTGTCTCTGCCCTCTCACTGTGGATTACCTGGATCAGGTGTGTTCAGTCAATCAGAAGCTGGAAGATATTGTGGGTAGGGCAGAGGCAGTTGGAAAACAAGCAGGACCCTGGCCCTCAAGGACTGAAGTTGCCCTCCCTTGCTCTATCATGTACAGCAAACCCAAGCTGATCCCACAAGTGTGCAGTTGGGTCGAGGTCTGGACTCACAGCAGGCTGTTCCATCCTTTCCACTCCTAAATTCTGGAGGTACTCTGTGATGATCCTGGCTCTGTTAAATCCCACATTCTGGAAATATCGCCACTGACTCCAGAATCTCATTCCTATACCTCACTGCACTGAGATTCCCTTCAGTGATGACAAGTTGTGTTTTGCCCGTCAAGCACCGTCAAGCACCATCACACTGTCCCCAGTTGAAAGGTTTCACGTGATCTGTGCAACAAACTTCACGACGTTCTAGACGCCTCTATACTTTGATCCTGTCATCCAGCTTCCAGAGACAGACCCTTTATTCATCACTGAACATGACTTTACACATTCGTCGAATCCAATCAGGTGCCAGTCATACACCTGTGACCGGCACAAACCTGGCAGCGCGTGAAGCTCAAAACAAGAGTGAATACTAAGAGAATATTACAGGAGATTTTGTACTTCATTGTAAAGGTGATTAATCAGATTTTCCAATGATATAAAATGCAATACCAATTGGTATTATTAAAGGGGAGAAATAATCGACTGAAATAACGTTTCCAAAATTTTTTTGTTTGTTTAAATTGATGATTTTCATTTTCATAATCTGTAGTTTGCACGTTTATTTGTTATGTATCTTTTAGGACTAAAGTGTTTTGATAATTTTTGTTACTTTTTTTGCTTATTCTGTTTTGTTTTTGTTTGCTTTGTTTTGCCTTTCTTGCTTTATATAAATAATAACTGTTTATGACACATTTTTGCAAACTTTCTTTAGTATTGTGTTCAGTCTTGATTATTGTATTCATGTATGAATTCACTTTTCCTTGTTTGTTAATTTTTTGTTCATTTGGTGGATTGTTTGGTCCATTTTATTGATTGATTGACTTTTTTAATTTTGGGTCATTTTGTTACTAATTATTCACTTTTGTTCATTTCAATCAGAACACAGAAAATTAAACATTTTGCAGTCAAAATTGGATGCCTGACTGTTTTTAAAAAATTTTTTATATAGACGTTAAGTTTGAAAGCTTTACATAAATCATTATAATTTTTTGGTTAATTTTTGTTCACTATTCATGTTCATGTCCATTTCATTTTCTTTATAATTTTGCTCATATTTTGTTCATTTTCTTCACTTTTTTGCTCATTCTCAGCATAATTTAGTTCCTTCTTTGCTCAGTTTATGTCCAATTTGTTCATTTTATTCCTTATTTGATAAATTTGTTCATTATAATTTTGTTCATTTTGGGCATAATTTTATTCCTCCTTTGCTCAGTTTGTGTCATATTTGTTCATTTCATTGCTTACTTTCATTCATTCATTCTTCGTTTGTGCCGTTGTCATTTCCTTCATAACGTTTAGCAGAAAAGTCAGAATTGATGCGCGAACAATTCAGCAGAAACACAGAAAATATAGTGTTCAGTGGCTCAGATATATCAAAGAGAATGCCACCTATATTCAAAAGAATCCTACACCCTTGTACACATTAATTACATACAGTACATGTTTGCTTATTCCCATTGATGTGTGTTATGGTCAGACCCCCTACATTCCTGTTCATGTACGCACACTTTCTACAAGTCATTGTAACCCACACAGTGCATCAAGTTGTCATGTGTGAAGATAGACTAGGGAAAAAAGAAGAAAAAGTGCAGCATATGATCCGTGTGTGTTCCGATGCGTGTGTGTCAGTGTTCGTCCATGGGAACATTAATCACATGGCCTTTATCTCATGCTTTATTCACTGCTTTTGTTTCCACAGTTGTGTTGTTCTTCCTCAAACATACAAACTCACATTGTTTGAGTATGTGTGAATGCTTGGGCTGTTTCTACTAAAACTGTTACATACAGTAAGACTAGAAGAATAAGTCGAAAGATTTGTCCAGATCTGTCGTTATTAAATGCATTGACTCATGCATTGAATTGTGAAGCGCCTAGAGATAATCGGCGATTATGATTGGCGCTATACAAATAGAGATTGATTGATTGATTGATGTACCGTACTTGGATTCGAATTTGAGATCCTAATATCTTTTTCTTCCCTAAAAATGTAGATATTAAGGCAGTTTATGATATATTTTTGACTTATCTTCTTTATATTGGTTCATTTTCTCTATTATTTTGCTCATTCCCAATCATTTTTGTTTATTTTACTGGCTATTTTGTTCATTTTGGCCATTTTATTGTTCCTTCTTTGCTGAATTTGTTGCTTATTTGCTCATTTTTGTTGCTCATTTTGTTTATGTCTGCTTGTTTTCTTGTCTCTGTTGTTTATTTTGGACATTATTTTGAGTCCCAGAGAGACACCATGTTTCGCTCTTGGGTCTCAAACTGCATGATTAATCGCATTACAATCATAAATGAAATCAGCCATCAGAGAGTGTAGAGCTCTCCCAAGGCAGCCCTGTTCCCCCCTATTAGAATCATCCCTTGCGCCATTTCTGATCTATTCTATTCTATAATACACTGATTTTTATGATTTGGATTTGAACTGTGATGGCTCTGTGCTCTCCTTGCAACTCAGCGATTCTAGCCATGCAGAGAGCTTTGCCTTTATTCATCTCTTTCAGGGATACACCTAAGCAGGATTTCTAAATGTTAATTGTAATTATTGCCTGTTAGAAACGGTTTAAAAATGCATGATCGTGAGGACGTCTTTCAGAAAAGGTAGAAGGATAACAGAACTAATGCGACCACTACATTCAGATTGTAAAGCTCCAATTCTGCTCTTCTACTCTACATCGCAGAATAAAATGTTTTTATTTTGTACCCGTCTCCATGTAGTGACCTGTTACTTTTAAAATAAAGACTTTCCATGAGAGTAACACAGCAAGCTTTTAAATAGATCCTTTCCAACCTTTTTGTCCTCTGACATCTTTCTGTGCCGCTCAGGCTCAGGTTCTCCAAGTACTGAAAATCTCCACACAGCATTGACTTTTCTCTCTTAACTTTCCCACTTTTCATATTTATCTGGTTTTTCTGTTTATGAAACAGGATATAAAGTAGTTGAAGTAGCACTAAATGGCAAGAATTTGGTTGGATGTTCATAATAGCCAACTATGGCAATAAATCTAATTCTATTTATTGGAGAGGATGAGGGTAATAAGAAAATTTCCCAACATTTTCTGGGTTTGCTCAGCGTTGCACATTTAGTGAAAAAGATTAAAAAGGAAATTCTGGATTGTGGTAGATTATTTGAAGCCCAACACATGTTTCTAACTGATGTAACTACAAGAGGGTTAAGGAAAAACAAACCATACAAGCCCAGCCTTCTTTTTTTAATCACCCACAATATAATTACAGTAAACTGACGTAAGCTGCACCTAATTACTGTAGATAAATGGACTCAAACACAAAGGGCCGAGCTTTTTTGACTATAATGACAATAATGACTATACCTGTCATTGTTTTGTTACCAGTTTCTTTACCAGACTAACACCAGATGTTGGATGTTTACAGTCTTAAAAAATGCATTTAAAACTGCAGCTCTAACATTGATGATTCACTGTTAATAATGATGTCAAATTTGATGAGGCAGCGGTCAGAAGAACCAAGTTGTACTCAGAATTTACAATGTCTGAGTTATTAATGTAGCGCTATTAAAATTGACACTGACTTCTATTTCATTGTACACAGTATGAACACAGTATTATTCAATTGTGACTAGTCACCTTCTTTTTGTTTGAAAAAGTGCAGCCATTCATTGGTTATGGGTTTGCAACACATGTCAAAATGATCAGTCAGGGGAGGTTTTAGTCAAAATCATCCAAAAGACGATGATATTTGAAACGGCTGATGTAAAAATGCGATTTTAAACATGAGTTGGTATAAAACGAGCATCCAAGAGAAGCAAAGATGGACCTAGGATTGCCATTTTTGGCTTTAAATGTGTGAGAAATCATTAGTAACAGTGTTGTTCAAGGAAGGATAGGAAGGCATTTGGATATTTCACACACTACAGTGCACAATAGAATTAAAAGATTTAAAGACACTGGATATATGACAGAGCAAACTGAGCACTTCTAATCGCTGAACAGGAGCAAATTATTAATACCCAGGCCTTGTTATTAATGTGACACTGACAGACTAAGAATCACTGTGAACAATCTTTGTTCAGTTCTGACATCTGGAGATACAAGCTCTACAACATTTTTATCTTTGCTCTGAGGCACATGATGTCCATTTGTTCTTAAAAAGACTTGAATATCGATTGGTCTGACAACAATCTATGTTTTTACTGGATTTCCTAAAGAAATCAATACGGCATAGAGCATTGTTATCATGAAGAATGCATATTCATTTTAAAGTTGTTTGTGCTCTGAAACAGTGTAACATAACAGACTTGCAACTATTACTGTATACAAGATGGGAGCAAGTATTTTTCCATGGTGGTTTTGGTATCTGTATACTTCTTCCTATCCTGCTCAGAATCACTGAAGAGTCTGTTGCCAATTACATCCAGGTGTGTAATTTCTGAGGATCAGTGTGGGTTCGTACCAGATAAGCAGCCTCTCTCATGAACTGCTTGGCCGGTTGTCTCCACACAGCAGGGACAGTGATCACCCATCTGATCTCTTCTCCTTCCAGCACTGATGACGACTGGTCCTTTACTTCCTGCAACACAAGGACTGGAATCAGAGTCCAGAGCATGACCCACTGATGGATATTGTGAACTAAAGTTTTCAAATAATCTCTACATCTCAGCTGCTACTATTCTTTAAAATGTACCTTTAGTGCATGTTCCCTGAAGAAGCGGAGGGCGTGCGCGAACACCTCAATGGCCCGGACCCTTCGACCGTTCACCGCCTCCAGCTCTGTCTCCATCGTGAGGTCCTGCAGGAGATATAACATCATCTGGCACTTGAAGTAGTCCTTAGATAAATGCTTTCGTGCACCTGTTTAGCTCAAGGACTAAAAACAGAAGAAACTGTGGTCTAGCCAAGGGTATGGAAATACAAGTAAAAGCCCACATATTATGATTTTATGTTTAGTTTGATCTGAGCAACACATTCTCAACACATTCACAAATATTTCTGAACCAAGGGCGGCACCTTTGTCAAGGTTTGTCAAGCTTAAGAAATGCATAGTATGTCATTTCTCCTTCTAGAGGTCTCTTAACCAAAACAATAAAGATTCATATATACTGTAGATGATGTTATGAAGTAGCGTGGGATCATGGACGTTAATGCTAATGATAGACTCAGAAATCATGGTTACAGATGAAGTAATGTATTGATGTTTCATTCACATCACATTTACTGGTGTAAAATCAATGCATGTTATTTGATCCTAATAAAATAGCAGGATATAATGTCGAATGTCAACATTTTAAAGGGAATATGATAAAACTGACACATGATCTTGGAATATCATTATAAATATTCTGAATCTGATCATTTGTGGAAACACTGAAGATACTGTAAGTACACAAGAGTACAAAACACAACAGATTGAGATGTTGAGGTTTTTTTTCCTGGAGAATGTTATGCACTGTAGCTTTAACTCTATGACGTCTCTGTCTTCTTCTTCTTTTCCTTTCGGCTGTTCCCTTCAGGGGTCACCAGAGCGAATCATCTGCCTCCATCTCACCCTATCCTCTGCATCTTCTTCTCTCACACCAACTACCTTCATGTCCTCCTT
>JAQQAE010009717.1:0-14463 GCA_029823295.1 Pseudamia nigra
AATCAGTTTAATATTAAGAGTTACGATGGATTAAATGTGCTGCCAAACAGCGCTGAGTGGAGCGGGTGACCGGTCCAGGATGGCGGCCCCACGGCTCTTCAGCGCCAATAGGCAGTAGCGGTCGATGCGGCGTCTATCTTTATTATGTCTATGGCCTTTTCATCCTTCCCTCGTCTTTACTCCTCCCGCCCCTTCTTTCTTCTGACTAGATTTTGTCTCTGGTCGACATTTTTGTTTGGTTTTTATTCACTGACAAAAGTGTCATTAAATTTAGTTAGAATTTTTACTCTTATGAATCAGTTTTGATTTAGTCATGGTCCTGTTTTCATAAGAAAAAATGTGATGTTGAAAAATTAGTGGTCAACAAAATTAACACTGATTAGGGGACTTGTTTCAAGCCATGTGGGATGTTTAACTCCAAGATTCCCTCTTGTGCTACAAGCTTCAGTCCCCATTTGCGCTTTGGGAATGAGTTTAACCACTACATTTAAAGCTTGTTCTTAACTTTGTCTCATTTGTCAGTGGGAATTAAATCAGTGTGCAGTATATTTTTTGGAGCTCGTTTTGCTGCTTGCATCAGCTCCAAGCGAAGTTGATAAGAGAGGTGAAACTGAACTAAAACAGTAAATTTGCTGGCTATATAAAAGGAGCTGGATGATGATGCTAAAGTGCTCTTAGCTCTGGGGAACTGCAGATTCAGGTGATAAATCTCTGTGAGTTCATCACGGAATGCAATATCTTTCATAGGAGGAACCACGTGATTTTGTGACGATATACATGTACTTGGTGGTGGATAAATGTGTAAACATATGCTGATTTGATTTGCAGTGATAATGTTTATGATGTTTAGTATCCTTGATTAGCCTGTGTTGACACTGTAAGGCTACTGGACTATGTTAGCGTCAGCAAGGAAGAAAAACAAGATGGCCAGTTGTTTTTTGGTTGTATCATTTTACAGACATGTAGAGATAAAAAAAATATGTGAGAGGAAATTAAGCATGTAGTTCAACCCAGATATCTGTAGCACTGCAGAGAGCCTATAGTATAATATCTGGAAACAGGCATCAGAGGAAATTTCACATTTCCAAATGTCCTCCCTCCCTTATAAGGGTAGGATTGACTTTGTAATGTCCTGTACCAGTGTTATCAATAGAACAGAACATTACAAAGGCACCGTGTTTTCCAGTGAGCTGCAAAAATGGGCAACAACAAGCACCCAGGTGTGGATTTAAATACATCAGTGTAAAGAAAGGTGCTGCTAAAAATGACCATGCATGCTCAGCAAACCTTCCGTGGCTATGTGAAGTTTTTTAACGTGTGTTTTTTCTGAAGCCTACAGTGCAGCGCGGCACTTTTTAGTACTTTGCTATCTTCATTAGAAACAGGGACGGTACAATAAACTCGCTGAGATCACAAGATCTACCAGAGGATATAAGGTAGATGGTGATGGACATGTTTGCAATGAAATACAATGGTCAGGATATTATTATGTTTATCACCCAGTCGTAATTATTATCAGAGCTGCACTTCCTTTGTTAGGATATTAAAATGAACCACATCTCATACGTCATCTGACCACAGAAGACACTTGCCAGACCACAGTTTAACCTCTGTCCACCTCACAGCCCCAACACGTCTCAAAACAAGACACACACACTATAATCTGACCTCCACCTCTGCACAAACACACACCTACTCACTGACATACACACACGCGACTGTACAACCACAAACATGAGGCATTTTAGGGAACAGAATGAAGGATTTAATTGCGTCTTTGATCATTATAGAATTACCATGGGCCTTCTTGGCACCCTGGTTATTGTTTCATGGATTAATCATTTTCATTCCACAAATTGTGGAATCCACATAGCAAATCAGTGTGTTGCCTGCTTGACACAGATATGCAGTTGGAGCAAGGGAATTTTAATGCGTTCCTGCTTTCCAATTGGCTCCAGCCGTCCATGCGACTTGATTTATTTGAAAGATTGGTTTTATTGATTTACTGAATTAATGTGGTGCCAGTTTAATCAGTGCGCTATGGAACTATGCAGAATTTGACATCTCTGTGAACTCAAATGAATTGAGTGTACAGTATTGATTTGGTTATCCACAGTATTTATCCAGCTATTTGTCTAAGAGCTGATTAATTCAGTTTGTACCAAATAATGTAAGTATGTGTTTATGAGACAGTGCCAGTGTTCATATCTGTGTGGCTCTTATTTCTCTCTGTGTATTTTTGCAACTAGTAATTGCATCTGTTATACACTGCAGGTAGCACCCTTTTATTGAAACAGCTGATTTTACAATTTATATATTTTCTGCACAGAGAAAAGCAGGCTCCTACGGTACTGTATCTTATAAATTGGCACCCCATATAGATTTTATCACTGCATTCAGCATTGACATATGCAGGAACTTCCATGCACATACAGACACAATGGTACAGTATATGCTGCAGTATGCGAAGCCACTGTATGAAGTGTCGTGATTGAGCAGTAGCTGTCAAATAGGGCCAGAGGATGGAGAGTGGTTCTCTAATTAGAGCTAACTCAGGATGGATCTGAATGCTTCCTGACAGCTGTCTCATCTGATTCGACTGCTTATGAAAAAAGAACATTTGTTTGGAGATGTTTGCTCAGGCTCATTATGGATAAAAGCAAAGACTTCACGCTTCTCTTTCTTCCCATTTCATGTGTAACAGAGCACCTTCCGTATATTGATAGAGCCACAGCTGCTGGTGATTCCTCACAGGTAGAGAGTTTTATTCCAAGGTCCGTGCAAGGTTATTTAAGTACACCAGGATGAAACAAGTTCAGAACAGCAGACCAGAAGTGGGCTGTCGACTCATTTTGAGTGGGTTGTGAAGTGTATTGTTGAAAAAAAAAGCAGTAAAAAATAGCATCTGTTTCCATGGTAACACATATTTGACTGAGAGTTGACAGGTTAATGTTTTGTTTAATTTGCTTAATTATTTTTTATTTTTTAATATTTTACTGTTTTTGCAGATTATTTTGTTCATTTTTTTGTAGATTATTTTATGGATTACTCATTTTTAAGTTTTTTGTGTATTTTTAATTTTATTCCGTCTTTCATTGCGGGTAATATTTTGTTCATTTTCTGTCCATTTTGTATTAAATTTTTTCATTTTTTTACTCCTTTTACTTCATCATCCAAATTATTTTGTTAATTTTTTGTCCATTTAGTTTATTACCTAGTTTATTTCTTGATAATTGCTGTTCATTTTGTGGATCATTTTGTTCATTTTTGTTCATCTTACTCCTTGCAATTTCATTGTCTGGATTATTGCCTTCAGTTTTGTCCATTTAATTTATTATTTTGTTTTTTTCATGATCACTGTTGATTTTGTGGATTAGTTTACGGTAGTCATTTTAAAAAATTTTAGTCCATTGTCTGGATTATTTTGCTCATTTTTTGGTTCATTTATTTTATTACTTTGGTTATTTTTTGATAATTGCTGTACATTTTGTGTATTATTTTCTCAGTTTTTGTCAGTTTGACCCCTTTTTCATTTTGCTCCTTGCCTTGATTTTTTTGTACATTTTGTACATAAATTATTCATTTTGTTAAACACTTTTTTTACAATTTTTCTTCATTTTTTGGATTATTTTGTGTCCTGCATTTGAATATAGCGATGAAAAAAATGTGTATATTTTGTTCAAAATATACTCAGTTAATGTGCCTGGAATGAATTTGATGAAAGTTTACTTTTAACTCGATGCCCACTGGAAAATGTGGTTCACAAGCCCTCACCACCTGAGGTTCACTGCATTAGAGAAATCATCATCAGAATCTTAAATTTGGTTTTACAAATTAATTTACCGTTGCAGCCTTATGCTGTAGTCTACTCTATGATTCTACTGTAGAGCCTCCTTTGCAGTATCTGGTAGACTCGTCCACTGAGACTAGTAGTAGACGAGCTCCTAGAGGGTAAAATGAGTCATGTATTGAAATACAGCTGAAATTAAAAGTCCTCTTTCATGTGTTTATTTAATCATATGACACAGACCACAGCTTAGGGCATAATTATCATACAGGTTCAAACAAATGCAAAGGGCAGCACTTTATATTCTGCTGGCATTTGAGCTGTGCGTTCCATTACTCTATATAGTCTATATAGTGAGATGGATGATTTAAATTGCTGGAGGAATGATCATTACATGAATAGGTTAAAAGTGAATTCCATTTTGCAGTTTATTCTGTTTTGTGTGTATTTTACAGAGCTGTAAAGCATACTGTACTGCTGCTTAGAATAATAGGACAGTACGTTGCTGTTTATACTGCAGATCCATTTTACACTTACCAAGGTTACAGGAATCCAAGTAATTGATTGTAACCAGATTAAGAATTTACTCAAATTATTGTCGTTGTTGTGTAAACATGTTAAATGGATTACTGTAGTTGCATTAAAACTGGGATTGATAGGTAACTTAATTGACTGACCCCCAAATCAATCTCGTTTTGTACTGTGTCCTACAGCAGTAGCATGAGGGTTGGTGCTGGAGAACAACAGACGACAAAGAAAGAAAAAAACTTTCGATGTTGTAACCAACTCTGTAAGCGATAGAGCTTGATCATACGGTGTCATATTGGTGTCTCTTTTTGGAGGAGAAAACTTGTAAATTTTGAGAGAAGAAAAGCAATTTGAGCATACAAAAATCTATTTTTGTGATCGCTTTGACTTTATTTTTCTCTCAAGTCAGTTGTGATATGCATTCCCGCTGATGCTCACAGATGCACTCTTGCTCTCTGCATGCTCAAGTTCACCTGGTCCTCGCTCTCAACTTGGCACAATGTCATTTTTGTGCCAAAATTCTCAACCAATCACAGATCGTGAAAGAAGTTAAAGTTTGTAATTGGTCAGACTGCTGTCCAAACAGAATGACCAAGGCAACTGCATTTGTTCAACACATGTGTAACAATGCTACTTCCTTCCTTTTCAAAATAAAATACCATTGTATATTCAAATGATAGCATATTAAATAAATATTAGATGTATAAACATTTTTGTTTTATACTGACTGATGAATATACAGTCCTAATGAAATAGACAGGTTAGCTACATGTTTTACGAATTCATTTCAACTTTATTGACACACTTTTTATACAACAGGAACAAGGATAAGTGTATATGGCTGCTTGAACTACTGCAGAAATAAAAAGTACATACATGTACATACACAGACCGGAATAAACCTACAAGTGTAAAATACGTATACTACCCAATGAGTATCAGCCACAAATGTTTTCTAAAAAGCCCCAAATATGTACGATTTGGAATTGACTTCCATCTTGTGTTGTTCAGTGTGAACTGTTGCAGTGACATAAGCTTGGAGCTAGCATTAGCCATTGTTTGCTCATAAAGTCAGCTACTGTTAGCTCGGTAGCTAATGTTGCTGGGAAATATGTGAATATATTTGGTTACAAAGTGAATCATATTTCAAAACTCTAACAACCAACAAAGACACATGCATTCATTGTCACTCAATTCTCGAAACAGCTTTAAATTACTTGAATAAATAATTAAATAAATAATAAAATACACAACGGGAACGTGCACTCCCACACATGTGCAACCATCTGATTTTCCAGTAACTGGATTGGACAGCAGACTGACCAAAAATAAATTTTAGCTACTTCACGGTTTGTGATTGGTTGAGAATTTTGGCACAAACATAACATCATGCCAAGTGGAGAGCGAGGACCAGGCAAACTTGAGTGTGCAGACGGCAGAGATACCAAGAGCAACAGTGACATACAGGAGTATCATAAGACTGTAACCCAATCATCTCATCAAAACAAAATGCTACAGTAGATAGATATTTTAGTTAAAAACTTGCATGGCACAAATAATGTAAACACCAGGTATCGAGTAAATCTAGTTACTGCACATTGTTAACATTCAATTGCCTTGAGATGGTTGTTCACGAGTAATGATGTGTATTTGAACAAGCTATTTCACACATATGTACTACTTTGGGACTGCATGCTGCTAGCTGCTTATTTAAATCTGTCTGTTTCATAAATCTGGGCTTTTTCCCCCTGCAATAACAGTGTAAAAGTCCTTACATTAACCTTTTTCTGTGCTTTTTCTGTTATCTTCATAACAATTTGTTCTGCCCTCCTAGGCTGTATTTGTTGACTAGTCTAAATAATTACTACTCTACAGCCCACGTATATACCTGTGTGCATGACTAACATTTGCAGTTTAGACCTAAATGTCTACGTGTTCTCCTAACATGTGTCTGTTTACACTCTCTTGCCCTACATGCACCTGGGTAGACTTTCCTTCCTCTGCAAGTCTACTAACATTTGCCCTACACTCACCTTCTCTCCTGCATATGTGCCCCCCCTCACTCACCTTCCGATGCTAGCAGATATGGATGGAAATACAAATGACCCCTGATGAACCCAGATATTGAGCTGTTTTAAAGCTGGAGGCTTTAGACAATATCCTTTCCTTGTTCCAACATGCCAGAGAAGGAGGGGGCAGGGTTTCTCAGTACATCAGGGTTTTATGGGATTTATGACCCCCATCTCTAGCAGCTATCTTCCCTCTGCTGGCATTTCTCCCACTGGCTAGAATTAGCAGGCGAGGAAAACAAACAAATTACAAGGAAACAAACACAACCGCAAGAGAGAGAATGCTTTCAGCAGGATGCAGGCTGAGAGAGGGAAAGGGAAGTGAGGGCAGGATATAATCTTCTTCCCCTCTCCTGTGTCTTCTGTTTCTGAATCTGCATCTGCCTCTAATTTCTCCTTGCCCTGCTGTCCCTTCCACCCTCTGTGACTTGCTGGCGGGGCTCTCGGAGGAGATCATCTCTGAGCATGGGCAGTGCGAGACAGATGGGAGGATGATGGATCTGACGTGATAGACAGCGGGGTGATGGATGGCTGGCTGGCTGATAGGGGATTAATGCAGTGCCGAGGCCGCTGCAGCACAGCGAATGGCTTAGTGATAGATAGATAAAACTGACGAGGAGATAAACAAGAGAGTGCTAATCCACGCCCCCTTGATGGACAGAAAATCAAAGCGAAGGAAAGGAGCTACAGAGGAAGAGGTGGACCTTTGTGTTGCCATCGCAAGGTGTAGAGCTTTCACGGGAGGGAATGTAAGTGGATGCAACGTGAGATAGGGGGCTGCAGAAAGTTAAGGAGGAGTGTTTTGTACTGTGAAGGCATGCTTGAGTGATAGCACATGTCTCTCGAGCCTTGACAGGGCTGGATGTACTGGACAGGAGCTGATATGACATCCTAGGTGGCAGGGAGGGCCGGAGATATGGCGATATTCTGTTTCATGTGGCGGAAAGCAGTTTGACATTAGGCATAGTTACAAATTGACTGTAGTGGGATGTGATTGGATGATTGAACACCACAAAGTGTTCCTTTTTTGGGAATTCAAGATAGCAGTTGCTGTGTCTGTCGGTATTTTTAATACAGTTCCCTCAGCACAACAGCTTAACCTTCTGTGTAATGTATAAAATCATGGTTTTGGGTCTCTGTGTTTATGTAATTCTGCCAACTGGCAAGTTGAAAAGCCTGTCGTGATGAGAGAAAGAGGAAATAAAAAAGTGCAGGGAGTAGAGCACAATCCCGGGAGAGTTCCCCTGAAAATAGGGAGCAAGCTGCCTATGCCTGCGTTATTATCGAGCGCTAAGCTTTGTCTCTGTTCACCATTTCAGGGGACCCCAGGGGTTCTGGCATCGATCTGGTGTACTCAGAATGCACTCCGGTGTCACCTATTTAAACACAGTGAGCCACTAGCCAACTGAGACAAGCCTTTATTTATCAAGCCTCTGATTTTGGCTGCACGGATGACAACCTGATTAGCACTTAAAGGAGCTCTTAAATCTTTTATTGGAATAGGTGGTGGCAATCTATATAGAGATGGAGACAGCAGTCCTGGCTCGAGAGAATTATGGACGATGAACACACAGGTGAGGGGAAGGAGAGGGGGCAAACTAGGTGAGAAGTGTGTGACAGCGATAAACAGAGAGAGAGCCAGAGAGAGAAGGGGAGCTGACTGGAAACAGTGGATGAGAAGTAGTAAAAGAGGATGAGAGCAAAAGGGAGCATGTGACTGAAAAGTGGCAAGAACAATGCACAAATGTTGACTAAGGGGGTGTGACTACTGTGAACAAGTGAAGGCCTGGACAAATCAACAAATTGCTAAACAAACAAGTGCATGATGACTGTGTATTTTTGCGTGTGTTTGCGCAGACTGTGGGGGCGTTTGTGCACAAGCATGCGTGTGGGCAAATGAATGAGTGAGGCATGATGGAAGAGACTAAGTGAGCGAGTAATGGGGGTTAGTGATGGGTGTGTTGACAGAAAGTGTCAGCTTTAACCACACTGACCCATGAATACAGGCTGCATGCACAAGTAGCTGAATTTGAGTGCCAGCTTGGACGTGTACTGACTGTAAAATTGGATGTGAATTTTGAGTTGGATGTGAAATGAATGCAAACAGGAAAAGTAGGTGGATGGTGTTTGTGCATCGATCCTTATATGTCTGTTGCCTGTCGTTTTTATATCATTTCAGCCCAGGAGATGAGCATCATTCCTGTCTCTTTGGCACAAAATGCTGCAACATTTGAACACCTCATTTCATCTTCTGTGCAATCACACTGAGAAGTAATGCTGTGTTTTGTTGAGGGAAGGTGTGTCTCATCGTTTGGTATCCAAAGTTAAGATTTGTAGTTTGTTTGACAGATTAAACGCTAATAAATAATTATCCAAGCCTTTTTGGAACTCTATAACTGGAAACCATTTTGTTTCATGTAATAGATGGGTATATTTACTCGCGTAGGATGAGGAGCAAGAAGTGATGCCAGCACTTGATTAGAGAGGAGTTCACACTTGAGAGCAGCAAGATTATTTATTCTTGCTCTCATTCTCATACAATGCTAATGGCTGATTAACTTTAAACAACAAGGAATATGTGTGTATACTTTATTTTTGTTCATACATGTGACACCGGTGCCACATTGATGTAGGAGGCATGGAAGACAAGACTATTGTCTGTCCTGCAGCCTGTGTTACATTAAAATCCTTCCCACTCTCGCTTGTCAGTGATGACAGCAATAAAACAAAGCAGCCCGTAGAATGTCAAGAAAATTAGCATGGCATAAATGCACACACATTGTTAACTGTCCCGCTGTCCGTCCCAGGCTTTCACTTTTTTCTGCTCAGCTGTCGCTCTCACCTTGTTGCCTGCCATGGCTCTGTTACTGCCCTTCTCTACAACCCTTGGCAGCAGCATGCTTGTCTGACCCTGTCCTAGTCTCCTTCAGGGCCTGTGTCTTAGTGATCAAGCTCCATTATTTATGCTGTATCGTGTTTTACCATCAATTCCCACAATAGAACAATTGAGACAGATTTTCTTGACTGCCACAATAGCAGAGAGACTCAGCAGAGGTTGGAAATAGGATTAGCTTTAAATGGAATTTAATTTTCACTGTTGTTGTCTCTGAAGCCTGTCTGCCACCCAGACACCATGACGCGCTTTAGTAGCGCTTGCACCAGTGTGCGTTACGTGTATGAGGGAGATTACCATGGTGCTGTACAATAGCATGTGTAGCATTTCCAATATGATGAACACGTGCAGCTGCTTCTCAATGCACTGCTCTGTGGTTTAACAGAGCTGCACTGAAGCAAAGTCTTACTATGAGAAGTTAGTTGAGACTGTAAAATGTCAATGCCTGACTCTACAATGCAGCAGGAGAGGTACTTTTTTGTTTTTCTGGCGATTGATTGATAAAATGCCCACATTGCACAATCTCCCTAAATAAATAATAGGGGTTTACTCTTAATTTTGCATCCACCAAATAAAAAAAATAATTCATGAGTCAATCATTCACAGCACATCAGCTGCCACAACTGGCACTTTTTTGACATGAAATATATAAGTGAATGAATGAGTAAATAGATACATGAATAAGTGCTGTCGAAGTGTGAATCAATGTTTATGGATCAGCATCCAAAGACCTGCTGTGCTGCAGATGAATTGAATGTGGTGGTGCTAGTGTGTCAGTGTGTGTGTTTGTCAGTAAGATGCTGTGGGAGTCGAGTTTGGAGACTGCTGCTGTGCTGCTTTGAACGCGTTTTTAACTGTATAGGCACAGTATGTATTATGTGTTTGTCCTTGAGCTGACGTGTGTGTGCCAGTGTGTGCATGCATGGTTGTGTATGTGGCTGTTTTGTTTCCTGAATGGTAAAAGCGGCTTTCTCACAAATTCCTTTTGGTGTTTTCTGACTTCCCCACTCTTCTTTTTCTTTGCGCTCAAATATGATCAATACCTGAATTAATGTGTAAGTAAAGAGGCAAAACATGTCACAGTGGTACAGGCTGACACCCAACCCCCACTCCAACAGCCCTCCAGTTGGGCTTAGTGACATCAACAGAGAAGTGAAGAGAGAGTATGAGCAGCAGAGCATGTAAAAAAGAACATTATTGAGCAAACTTGGAATACATGCAGCTTTTAGAATCTGTAGCCTTTTGCTGCTGTATTCATCTGGCTGATTATTAGTCAAGATGTCTTATTGCATGGATGAAATATCTTGACAGGAATGGCAGCTGTGTGTTGAGTGATGTGTGCACTTGAGTACTGGAGGTTATATGCACTTTGGGTATAAGGAGCAGTGACTGCAGGATGGCTAGACAGGCCACAGGTGTGGGAGTCGGCGTAGAGGAGAATGTGTGTTGGGGTGTGAGTGTGAAATAGCATTTGCGTGCTGTGTTCTTGTGAGAGTGACAGGGTGTGAGGCTCAAGAGACAGCACGGTGATTTGTGAGTATTGTATTCCTGTAATCTGCCCAGATCAGATCAACCCAAGCCAATAATGTAACATTGAGCCAAATACTACACTGCTCTTTCTTCGTCTTCTTTTTCGCTCTCCTAGTATCTGTGCCCCCACCCTCTCTTTCTCTCCCTTTTTACTTCTCACTGCAGTAAGAACCAGCTTTGCTGCAGAGGGAAAGACGGAGTAAAGATGGAGAGAAAGAAAGACCGACTAGAAACAGTCAGGAAGATGGATGTTGAGAAATGGAGATAGGACTGAGAAAGAGACCTGGAGAACAGAGGAGGAGACGGAAGGTGCATGGAATTGAACAGTAAACGATTATTGCTCTGCTTGTGTGTGCTCCTGGTAGAGGCTGATACCGAATCAAACAGTGCTCTTTCTCTCTATTGACACACACAGACACACACTAGCCACAAGCATTTGAGTTTGTTTTTGGCCAGTACTGGGTGGTGCTTGGCAGAAGAAATTAAGCCTAACAACCATGGCATCTGTCTCAGCAGCAGGAGAGTCCCGCCTCCCCACCCACACATGACCTGCCCTGCTTTCATTCACTGAGCTGCCTGCTGCCAGCCTCAGGATGGGCCGCTGCCTCCGCCACTGCCTCCACCACTGCCCGCCACCTCCCTCTGTCCCGGCCTCTCTGCACTGCCAACCATTCTTTGCCCACATCCATGTTTACCCCCTCGAGCAGCAACCAGGAGCCTAGTGATATGGCTCCTTCAAATATTCATAACAGCCACGCTGCAACACAGCGCTCTCTGCTCCCCTCCATTTTGAGAGGCAATTCTCATGCCGTTGCTTCTGTTAGCAAGAACACGGTTTCAGTGCTCTGAGTCAACCACTCTGTGGTCAGTGTGTAACCATATTTACTGTAAGTATTAAGCTTTGAGTTTCCAGTCTGGCCTCCCAACTGAACTGTGCATAAAGTTAAATATAAAAATTCATCCTTATTCTTGCCGGCACATCTACATCTACAGTACTTTGAACCTTTCCTCTCACCCAGATCCAAGGAAAACCACGATTCTGCTAAAAGGGCCATTGCTTTAGCTTAATCATTTAATTTTACTTGGTGATTAGTGGTGTTTTAAATGTCTTTTTGTTCATTTTATTACACTAGCACAGCATGTGCCTAAAAATAGTTTATTTACTCTATACCCATTCAGCACACCAGAGCTTTTTGTCATTGAACACTGGAACACATGAATAAACTATATTTAGTTTATCTTTTAAGCTTTCTAAATAAAGACACACACAGTGCAGAATTAATTTAAAAATACCAACCCTATTAGTGAATAACAGGCAGCATGGAAGTTGATGCCTTGATGTCCTCCAAATCCCAGTCAAATCTCAAATCATAGAAAATGATATGGAGGTAGTGATGGAAATATGTCATTTTTATTCATCCAGCTGTTTACACACATGAATTGATATCACTAGCACAATTACGCAAAAATAATTGTGGTTTGCAGGGAGACGATTATGTAATAAATGTGACAGGCTGAGCTGAAACCCAACTGGAACTGGGGAAGAGTAAACTAGCACACATGCAAAAGAGACACTGATGCTATACATAGACATGGGCAGGCTCACCACAGGCACACATACTGGGCCAATGCGTAATACATACAAAGACTATTAAGCACCGAAATGTATCTTAATTTCTGTGCACCTACAAATAAGGAGGCCTGCAGAGTGATGTGAGTGGTGGATTTTGGGGAGATAACTTCGACTATGGGTCTCCCAGGAAGCTACAGGCTGGATTCACCTGCATGTGGAGCAGCAGCAGATGCCGCCGTCTCCCTCTAATGCCCGCTCTCCCCTCCCTCCCTCCCTCCCTCCTCTCTACTCTCAGCCCTTCACATCCTACCATCTCATGCCTCGCTCTCTTGCTCTTTTCTTTTTGCTTCTTTTAATGAAAAATACCTCCTACTTGCTTCACTCCACCCACTCATTCTCCCTTTCATTCAGCCAACTCCCTTACTTTACTCACTTGCTATGTTGTCTTTAGTGTCCATTATTGTCCCTCTTTCTTTTATTCCATTCTTGACAACATGCAAGTTGCCCTGCTTGCCTTGGGCCCTGCTGCTTATCCTCCCCATTCACTCGCTGTATCTCCAGATTATTTCTCTCAGGGCCATCCTGTGTGTGCTCTTCACCATACTGTGTTATCTAGCTCATCAGGTGGGATGGTGTGGCTCAGGATGGGTGTGGGTTGAGGCTTGATGCTCTGGCTTAGGGCAAACAGGTGGCCCATAGGGATGAACACTTACAGTGATAAATATGAAGGCATGGGAGAGTGAATGTTTCCATAGCAATCCTTTATGAATTGCCAAGTTTCTTTTTGAAAATCAGGACCTCATTTGTTAAGTTGTGATGCTACATAGTGATTCTACCACCCACTGGATATAACAGGGACACGACGGCTGCTGGAACTAAAGTGACAGCTCAGCAGAGGTGGGTAGTACTCAAGTATATTTGCTCTTTACATATACTTAAGTTTTAAAAAAGTATTTCTAATGTAGTTGCGTCACTTTTTACCTATTGAGTTAGAATTGTTCTGAAAAAACGGTACTTTAACTCAGTTTCACTACAATTTGCTTCACACCTCAATGAGTAAAATTTGAGCACATTATAATGAAGGTGGGCAATAAAATGATAGTTTCTAGCATCATGCAGTGCTTTTATGCAGACTCCTTTTTGGTGAGTTCTCATTTTGTGCAGGATTGAAAAATTTCAATCTCAATTCGGGTTTTTATACACAAATTTGAGCTGGCACACGGAACTTAGAGAGGTCATAAATTAACCAAGCATAACGTTCAACCACTTTGTTTAATAATGCAAATGAATAACTGTAATTTGATATCTTAATTAAATAATAATAATACATTTTACAACTGTTTCTGCTTTTTTGTAAAACAGTTGTCACAATGGAGGGGAGACGGACAACACTGCTGAGTCAGTGAACAGTGAGTTTATTACAGTGTTAAATAAAGGTCAAGCAGAGTGAAAGGTGGCAGGATGCTGTGGCGAGGGAGCACAACGTCAATGAAGGAAACCAATGGGAGACGTGGACCGGAGGACCAGCAACGGAGAATACAGGAGACTGGACTGGAGGACAGACAGGAACAGACGTGGAGCAGGAACGAGGTGATGATGGAACGTGCCAGTGGAAACAATGTGGGACCGAGGACAGGAACGAGGCGAGAATGACAGACGCAGGAGACCGAGAACAAAGGGGGAGCACGCATGACGGGAGGAGAACCAGGAGGGCAGGCGGCTGGGTGAGGCTGAGGTCTGGGAGCACAGGAGAAACAGGTAAGTTATCATATAAATATGTAGAGTGTGAGACAGGAACAATGTGGACTCAATACCACGCAGTTTAAGCGGTCAGACTGGCAAATGCTGGCTGAGAAGACTGGGAAATAAATACTCTTTTTGATGAGGGGATGAGCAACAGCTGCGACCCTCAGCCAGCACCCAACACACCTGGAACAGATAATCACACACACAGACAGGATAGACCGCCAGATCGAGCCAAAGGGATGGATTGTAACAGTACCCCTCCCCTTAACGGTCCACTCCAGGGGACCGACCAGGCTTGTCAGGGTGAGCCCGGTAGAAGTCTCTGAGCAGCCCTGGG
>JAQQAE010009718.1:0-14463 GCA_029823295.1 Pseudamia nigra
AGATCTTTGAGTCCATCTCATGAAAAATGGGATCAAAAACAAAAGTGTTGCGTTTATATTTTTGTTGAGTGTAGATAGATGGTATGTCTTTTCTGCTTGTAGGGGCTTCTCAAGCTGTGCAATATCAGATAATGTTAGCCCTCATGCATTGCAGACATCATTTCCATTAGTACCTTTCACAGTAAAAGCTTTATCATGTATGGCAAGAATGAGGAAGCTGTGGATTATTCATTTTTCTTGGCAGTGTAATTCACTGTTGTGGCAGGGCGAGTGGTGCCCTCTGTATTTGAGCATAGGGACAAAGATCCAAGTCTTTGGTTGTTTGGTCTTTCCAGTCATACAATAATCTTGTGAGGCCTCTGCATCTTTGGCTACTGAGGTTGAACTTTTTGACAAACAAGATGGTGTTGAGGACAATGGGGATGCAAATGAGCTCCTGCTTAATCTGGGAGTGTCAGTTATGTTTCTACATGTACTGTACATCGCTCATTACCCATTCGCAGATCAGCTCATCGTATCTGTTTCAGATCCGGTGTGCTTGGTGAGCCCAGTGGAATGGCCCTGGGCATTGTGGTTAGCGTGGATGGAGGCCACATTCATGGGTCATGGACTCGAAACAGGCCTGGTCATCAGACAACAATAGGAGAGGAAACACTGCATGGATCCAGTAAAGAGCATGAGGGGATGCCTCCCCCACATGTGACCTGACAATAAAAGCTCTTCTGCCCAGAGAAGGGTTAGTTCCAGATTGTGAGTATTATACTGTACATATTATGCAGTGGAGTCTGGTTTTCTTACTTGATTAAGGTGCAAAAACAAACAAAAAAGACAACAATATCAGAATAATAATAGCAGTGCAAAATAGAGGACACTGAATGACCTTATCCATCCTTGGTGGAAAAATCAAATCATTATAGCAAGTATCACTAACTTCTGCTATAGAGCTCAAACTGCTTAAAGCTGATAGAAATGGAGAAAAAAAATGTCCTCTAATGGCCTTTTGTCCTGTACTTTCTGGACTATTGTTTGTACACCACATTTTTAAATTTTCCATCACTCATCTTGAAAAAATCTAAATTCATTCTGTTAGATTTCTCATGGTCTTGTTTTTTTTAAATATCCACTTAAACTCAAGCTTCCTTTTAATAAACTGATTAAGTATCTGTTGGGTATCCACTGCCTATGGAGCCTGCCTTTTAAATGGGAATCATTAAATTATATTGCCACATTACCATCTGGTGTGTAAATTAAACGCATGTGCCGGAGTTGTCTGATCAGCAGTGAGAACCAACCAAAATAAAGCAAAAGCTTAACAACCCATTGGGCTTCACTAAGACTCAGCGAGCTTAATACATTTAATTACTTTGAAATGCATACCAATTGAATATTGCTTGTTGGTGTATAAGATTTTAATGTGAAATTAATGTTGAAACAAGGACTGAGGAAACCTTGAGCTATGCCATGCCATATAATTTAAATTTCCTATTTATTCCACCTCTGATTCACTCATGTAATCAGCATTGTAACAATATTCAAATGTGTTCCAAAACTAGTAACAACTGGAGGAATTAGGTGTGATTATTTGAGTAGGTTGACAAAAGGTTGAACACAAAAGCTGGAGGTTTTTCTCTTCCGTTAAAGGAAGTTTTTCCTCCCCTCTGTTGCCCTTGGCTTGCTCGTGGTGGTTCTGCTGGGTTTACTCGCTGTATAGTCTTGAGGTCTCTGTGTCAAATTGTGAAGTGCCTAGAGATAATCAGTGATTATAATTGGCTCTATACAAATAAAATTGAATTGAATTGAATTGAACTCATTCACCGGTGTCATGCAGTACAGCTGTGTGGACAGAGTTGATTTAAGACAGCCGTGTGGACGCGGGAAAAGAACAAACAGACGGAGAGTCTGAGACAATGAGACAAAGACAGAGGAGAATGGTTTAAGATCAGCTTGAGACCACAGCTCAGACAGATTCGGAATTGACCCCCTGAAGAGGGTTTTGACGCCAGCCGCTCGACAGAGAGGAAGCGGAGCTGAAAGAACTGAGCCATTTACCTACGAAGCGAAGCATCTGACTTTTAACTAGCATGCTGACACTGTTTGTAAATAATCACCTTTTAAAACTCTGAAAAAAGTCGCCTAAAAAGTCACCTAGGTGGACCGACCAGAGACAGACGCCGGCGGACTGGGGCTCATTTGAAACTGGATCCAGCCATGTGAAGGGTGAGTTTCGCAAATACACACCTTCCTCCTCCATAGGACACGGCAAAGCATATCACCTAGGTAGTATAAAGCACAACTCAAATCCTGGACACACACAGGGTTTGATGAGCTTTTAGTCACGGGGGGGTTCTTCTGGATAGCTTAGCAAGGACGCCCAGCCTAGGTGTCTGGGAATGGAATCATAGCACTCGTATGCAAGTTAACTGTGAGCCGAACCCGTAACAGTAGAAAAAAGGAAAGCATTCCTGGTCATTTTATAGAGTCACAAGTCTTGGGACATTGTAGTGATTCCTCTGCTAAAGTGGTCAGTTGTGTCCCAACACTGAAAACAAAGATTTTAAAGCCATGTTGGACTGCTTTGATCAGACACAAAGTGTCACAACTCACCCTAAGGGCCATATCTTCAACTTGGTTATTGCTCCAGTATCACACTATATAACTTCTGCTGAACTACTCATCTCAGACCATAAAGCTATGTTAATGAACCCCAAGTTACTGTTCAATAAAAGGGTGCATTCTATCATGTTACGCTGCAGTTGCTGACATATTACCTCAGAGGATCTCAATCACTTAAGTAGCACAAACCCTGTTCCTCCTCCCATTAACCCATGATTTATTGGATTAATAAAACAATATAGAGAAATTATGTGCTTATATTTAAGGTTTCTGGAAAACATGCTGATCTTCATGTTTCATTCTTTACTCATACAATTGAAATTGCTTTGCTTAACTTGCCATTGAATCACTCTTCTTCCACAGCTATACTTTTAGAATCGCTTTGGTAATTGCCATTGTCAATTCCTCTGTGAGCATGTATGTAGTTTGCCCTTGACTTTTTGCCAAACTCAGACCAAGTTTGAACCCTACTCACTGAGATGCTAACAATATTAAAGAACCACCCATTTACTGCTATCTATTTTCATGTCCAGAATTTTTTAGAGGATAGATGCACCTGAATTCCTCTTAATTTTGATACATTTTGTCTGGTTTTTATGCCAAACACATCAACAAACAATTCTGGTGGAAGGTCACCACCAACCTTGTGTGTGCTGCTGATTCTGGTCTACTCTCTATCCTCTTCAAGACTGACCTCAGTGAAGCCTTATATTGGAAATTCCTCCAGCTTCTCATGGATCATCTTGTTGTGTTGCAATATGTGGCGCTGTGGTTTTCCTCCTACATTATGTCCTATCCTGTAACACCATTTCTATGTGTTGATACAGCTATCCTGCAGATAGGATACAATTTGTACATCATTGAGAATTACCTGTCAAAGCTCTACAGTCCACCATGGCATTCCACAGGGGTCAGTGCTGGAGCCACTGCTATTCATCATTTACCTCCCTGTAGTATAACATCTTCTGGCACTATCATTTGTACCATAATGCACGGCTTTTTATATCCGTGAGACCCCCCCCCCATGCCTTCACCGCTTGTATCCATATTCGGATGACAAACAACTACATTAAACTCAGCACCTGCAAAATGGATTGTCTCTAAACCAATGTTTTCAAAAACTAATAGTTGTCCAGCCACCCTGCACATCTCCACACATAAGCCTTTGTGTTATCCTGACAGTATAGTTTCTTACTCAAGTCATACAGTACTACTTTAGCTGTAAAAGATTTCCAGATTAAAACTGATTTAACAGAACAGTTCACAAGTATGAGCCAGTGCTTTGGTAACATCATGCGTTGAGTACAGGAAGCCCTAACAAATGTATTTATCAACTCTACAGCATGGATTATCACACAATTAAAGTCTTCTGAACATGTTACACCCCTTCTCATTCAACTACGCTGGTGTCATGTGTCACAACAGATTAACTTTAATACAGTATCTTATTAAGAAGCTCTCCAAAGTCTCACAGGCCGCCTTCAGATTTTACTCATCCCACTAGCTGTGGTCTTTATCAGCCTGACACTGTCAGCTAGGGCTGCATGATAAAAGTGATACTTATTGTAAATGACAATATTTTACAATGTGATGATTATGTGCAGTGCTTAACAAATTTATTAGTACACCATCCAATGTAAGGTTTATGCCACAGCTATCCTAAGGTAAGTATTGGTAATTTCTAATATAATTTTTTAAGCTTCTGTGATGGTTAATCCACCAGCATGTGCAAGCTCTTTAACTGAAATGCTCTTTTAATGTTAAAATATGTTTATTGTTGTTATTCATGAATTACTGAATTTACAGAAAAAAAAATAGTAAAGTGCATTTTTGTTTTTATTAAAAGGCCAAATGGCAGTAATTTACTTGTATTCCTAAACAGAAAAAAATGTTTTAGTGGTTGAAGGTTATGCTTGATTAATTTCTGCCTTCTCACAAATGTCCAGTGTGCTGGTTCAAACTGAAGTATAACAACATGAATTCTGTTTGAAATTCCTCACTCTTGTTCAAAATGGTAAAATGTTGAGAACTCACTGAAAAGGAAAAGTAAAGAGTCTACCTTAAAGCACTTCATGATGCTACAGTATATAGTCTTGAAGACAAATAAGGCAGGTGGTCAAATACATTTGTTAAGAACTGTGTATATCGTAATACACATTTCCCTTTTATTTTAAGGATGTATTTCTCACATTATCAGCTCAACTACAATGTTTCAGTGGGTTCATCTCATTGAATAAGAACGCAGATGACAGATGTATTATTTTAACCATGAAAAAAAGGAAAAAATAGCACAACATTAAAGCTTTCAGGTGACTTTTTGACTTGTTACTGGTTGGTATGTTACAGTGGTTTTATGTTGTGACATCTTTAACCTTCTACGCTCTAGCCTCTTTTTTAGGCTGCTTTTTTAGGATTTTGATGTTTAATGTTGCTGTGGGGAATTTCTCCCGTTTAATTTGACGTGCAGTATGACTATAGTATTTACGTGATTAGTGCCGTGTTTTATGCTTTTTGTTGCAGAGCTTTTTGTTTGTGGGTCCCCCAGTTGTCTGGAGGCCCCAGGTTGGGGACTCGAGGGTTTAAGAGGTTTATAATTATAGATAAAGCAATATTAAAATGCATGTGGGAACATTTCTTGCCATATGATGTAAGTGCTGTTAACTTTAGCATGATACCAGCCTGACCATTTTCCAAAACCACACCTGAAACGATTCCGGTATGATTTTAACGTTATTCTTAAATTCTTCAGCAAAATGTGAGTGTCTCAGTTAAACACACCACCAGTCTGCACAACTACAGGCAATCTCTTGATAAAGTCTTTTGTCAGTACAGAAAATTAATACTCGAAAGCAGCAGACAAAAGGATGGTTCCTATAACTACTTGTGTGTGTAGTAAATTTAAATCATAGGATCTGTCTCTCATCAAACAAGGCTTGGCTACAAGTACATTATTCAGTCTCGCCAAGGCATACAGAACCTGTCAACTGTGGATGCTCATTAGTGACAGAACTATTAAGCATGTACATACTGTAACACATTTTAATTGCCAACAGCATTCAAGCCAATATTTGTAAGCTGGGACAGATCAGAATTTGACAGAGAGTGAGGATAAAATTATTAGTTTAAAACCAAGCATTTGAGACAGGAGAGAATGTGCTGCTTTATTATACTTTACTGACTAACAAAGCCTACTTTGAAATCAGGGTATGCTTTGTTAGTTTTAAGGCAAACTTTACGAGTTTCACAGACCATAACTTTTAATACTGGATGAGTGATCACATTGTACCAAGTTCAATTATTACATTGTTATTGCTTACATTATCTGTGGTAATTTAGGGGGACTAGAATATAAAGTTGGAAATAAAGAAGAATGTAGGGAGTTGAGACGACACTGAAAGGAAGCACAGGATTAGGAGCATAGTAATGAACACACAGAGAGCTGGAGGACATGAATAAATGAGAAAGGACTGCAAAACACAAAAGGAGAGAAGAGGACAGAGAGACTTAAAGTACAAGGCAAAATGGAAAGATACGAGGTGAGGAATAAAACTGGGGAAAACAAAGGAGGGAAGTGAGGTGATGAATTAAAAAGGTCTGAAGAGCAGAATATTACAATAGGAGCAGGCTGAGAGCAGACAAACAGCAGTTTATAGAGGGCTGTAAAATGATGAAGCGTAATAATAAAAAAGGGAGGCAAAAGGCAAAAGAGAAGTGAAAAAGTGGCTCCATAGGAGCACAGCTAAAATAAGAAAGATGTTAAAACAATAGGAAAAGATTGACTTAAAACAATTAAAAAATAGTTAAATACCTGTGATTCAACATTAAGTCAATAACAATAAAGTTAAATGAGCAGTAGAACATGTACGTGTTTCCAAAGCTATTTACTCGGTCTCAAATCAGATATTGCAGAAAATGTTTTTACTTTGTAAAGCTATTAGTCCACAGAAGAGCTAGAAATCTTACTTTTATGCTGAAGCCAACCTTTTGCTCTACTGTGTATTTAATTTATGTCTAGATAATGAATTAGCACTGTTGCCATGATAGTGGACAATGAAAATCCATAGTGTGGCTTTGCTTGTCCCCTCTTTATCTTCATTCTACATAACATCTACTGTAGAACCTCATAATAATATTCTATGTGTTCCATCTATGATTTACTGGCTCATGTTTTCATGTACTATTTTTAAAATCCCAACCTTAACTTTACTAAGCAAAACTGCTGCACCATTAAGATTACAGTGAGTACTGTATGTCCAATTGGTAAAGAATAATTTATTGGCACTTAAAAGGACTAAATATGCTCTTTTATAACATAGAGTGTGTGTGGGTGTGTGTGGGGGTGTGTGTGTGTAGTGTTTTATCAGATTGGTTAGATTATATTTAGGTTTTATAAGCATGTATATGTAAAACAGAAAGGAAGAAATGTTTGTGTCGTCTGCATTCTCCCTCTTCCAATTAAAAGCCTGCAGCAGTCTGAGCTTTGGATTAGTAGAAGACAATTTCTTTCTTTCTTTTTCTGTCTTGTGGCAGTATGGAGGTGGGTGAGCTTGATGAAACTTCTCTGCGAGGATGGTGGAGCTTGCATTGTATGAAGTTGAAACATACTTAGATCATTTGAGATTCTGTAACTTTAATTTTGAGCAAGTTGTTTCCTTTGCTATCTTCAAAGCCACACATTGCAGTTGCAGTTTTGGCAGTTTGCGGGAACAGAAAGTCTGTCCTTCACCTCGATTTTTTTTTTTTTTTTTTTTTTGCTTTATGTAACGTCAGACTCTATCTAAGTCTGCTGCTAAGGCAGATTGCTTTGTTTGAGGATTTTTCTAGAAACTCAATCTTAAGGATGCAGATATGAGAATCACTACATTTATGTTATATTTTACAAAACACAATTCCAATGAAGTTGGGACATTGTATAAAACAAATAAAAAAACAGAATACAATGATTTCCAATCTATATTTATTTGAATACACTATAAAGACAAGATATTTAATTTTCAAACTGATAAACCAAGTTGTTTTTTTTTTTTCAAATATTTAATCATTTTGAATATGATGCGTTCAACACATTCTAGAAGAGCTGAGACAATGGCAACAAAAGACTGGGAAAATGGAGGAATGCTCAGAAAACAACTATTTGAAACATTCCACAAGTGAACAGGTTGATTGGAAACAGGTGAGTGTCATGACTGGCTGTAAAAGGAGCATCCCTGAAAGGCAAAGGGGTTCACAAGCAAGGATGGGGTGAGGTTCACCACATAGTGAACAACCGCGTGAGCAAATAGTCCAACATTTTAAGAACAACGTTTCTCAACATTTCAAGGAATCTAGGGATTTCATGACCTACAGTTCGTAATATCATCAAAAGATTCAGAGATTCTGGATATATTTTTTTAAGTAAGCAGCGAGGCTGAAAACCAACATTTACTGTCTGTGACTTTTAATCCCTTAGGTGGCACTGCATTAACAACTGACGTCATTCTGTAAAGAATATTACCATGTGGGGTCAGGAACACTTCAGAAAACCATTGTCGGCTAACACATTAGTGGCTACATCTACGAGAACAAGATAAAATGCGACCACGCAAAGTGAAAGTCATATATCAACAAAACCCAGAAACACTGCTGGTTTCTCTGGACCCAAGCTCATCTGAGATGGGCTGAAGCACAGTGGAAAAGGATGCTGTGATCTGACAAGTCCACATTTCAGTTTGGTTTTGGAAACCATAGATGTTTTCTCCAAGGCTAAAGTTGACAAAGACCATCCAGATTGTTATCAGTGCAAAGTTCAAAAGCTAGGTTTTTCAATTCTATAGTGCCAATCATAATCACCTCTAGGTGCTTCACAATTTGAGGCTGAGACCTCATGACTATACAGACAGACATTTGCATTCACAACTATGGACAATTTTAGAGTAATCAGTTAACCTAGTGCATGTTCTTGGGAAGAAGCCAGAGAGAAACCAGGGACACAGGGAGAACATGAATTCTCCACACAGAAAGGCCCCACCACCTGGTGTTGGGATTGAACCCAGGACCTTCTAGCTGTGAGGCACAAGTGCTAACCACTGCACCACCGTGTCCCTTTGTATTAAAAGAGTACAGGTACTATACTGACCTGTCTACGGTCCACACCTGTCCCATTGAAAATGTGTGACGCATTATGAAGCACAAAATACAATGACAGGGAGCCCTGACTTAATTGATAGAAGTCAAGCAAGAATGGGATAGAATTCCACCTAAAAATCTTCAACAATGAGTGTCTTCAGTTTCTAAACAATTAAGTGGTAAATGGAAAGGTGATGCAACACAATGGTAAACGTGCCCCTGTCTCGGCTGTCCTGGAATGTGTCCAAATTCAAAATAAGTGAATAATTGCAAAAAATAAAATGAAGTTTATTAGTTTGAATCTTGTCTTTGTTGTTTATTCAATTGAATACAGGTTAAAAAGGATTTTCTAATTATTATATTCTTGTTCTTTTTTGTTTTATACAATGTCCCAACTTCTTGGGAAATGGGGTTTGTACATATTTTCCACATCCAAATATCCAGTTAAGGCTTTTTCTTACTATGGGAGTGCCCATTCACCATAACACAGATCTTTTGCAGAACCTGCATTTTCCTCTTTGCATTTTAGGTCACTTTTAAATTGCAGATTCAATAACTCTGGTTTAAGTGCACCCAGAAAGCTCAGGTAGTCTAAACGTTACACATCACTGTCTGCATTTTCCATTGTTATTTTGCATAATACACATGCACCTGGAGCAAAAATAACAATAATGAATGTGTTCTTTTTGTTTACACTGGGTTATTAAGTTTGCAACTTCAACACTGCAACAGATCCTTGATCCACAGTGATCAAACACTAAAATTCCCATATTCACAAGGCTTGATCTCTTTTCTGTACAATGTGATATTCAGTGGAGCGTATCTATCAGAGGTTAACACTCCGCAGTATGTCTCTTCTGGCCGGATGTTCTTGATTGTGTTTCTGAGGTGGCCATAAGGCAGCACGAAGTATCCACTACTCTGTCTTTCCTGTTGCTGCAGGCCATGTCTGTTGGTTGAATTAATGATTGCTGTCACACATTAAAACAAATAAGACTCACCCAAAAGGTATACTGTGCTGCCAGCAGGAATAATGACTGGGGCAAAGAAGATCACTAATGAGAACAATAAACAGTCAGTTGTTCCACATTATTATTCAAAGTTGTGTTACAGTTGTTTGTCCCTAAATGCAGTCCTATACAGGTCAACACAATGTTAATGTTACACAAATACAGTGTAGATTGTGGAAAAATATGATACTCCATTGTATAAAACACTCAGCAATGTATAATGATTAAGTGGCTAAAAAATAGTTCAGAATTGGTTTTCATGACTTAAACTAGTACTTGAGTTGCAAAATCAAACATCAAGTATTTGGTCTAAGACACCAAGCAGGGAATACAGTTGTGTCAAGGATTAATCAGCTAACAATGGTAATGTTTAAAATGAGTATAATTAGAAACAAAAAAATGTTATATCTGTAGAGATGTATTTTATATAAATGAAAATGGTATAAACATGTTTAACATTGTCTTGCTGATATTTTACAAGGCCTTCCCTGAAAGAGGCATCATGTGGATGGGAGCACATGGTTCTTAAACCTCTATGTACTTTTCAGCATCAATGGTGCCTTTCCAGATGTGTAAGCTGCCCACATCACAGGCACAAATGCAACCCCATACCATCAGAGATGCAGGCTTTTGAACTGTCTGTCCACTGATAACAACCTAGACAGTTCATCTCCTCTTTAATCCAGAGGACACTGCATCTATGGTTCCCAAAAAGAATTCCAAGTGTGGATTCATATGACCCAGAGCAGTTTTCCATTTTGCCTCAGACAATTTTAAAGGAGCTTTGGTCCATAGAAGATGGCAATGTTTCTGTATTGTGTTCACAAATGGCTTCTTCTTCGTATGACACAGCTTTTACTTGTATTTGTGGATTGAGCGGTGGACTATGTTCACAGACAGTGATTTCTGGAAGAGATCCTGAGCCCATGCAGTGATTTCCAGTATGATTTGTGTTAATTACTTTTCCAGGCTTTTGTTTTCCCTAATCTAACTTTTCTGAAATGTGTTGCAGCCAAATTCAAAATGAGCTAATATTTTCCATAAAATGGCAAAATGTCTTAATTTCTATATCTTATATGTGGTTTATGTTCTATTGGGAATCATTGCAAATCATTACATTTACATTTTACACAGTGTCCCAATTTTTTTGGAATTTGGCTTGTTTTGTGTGACATGCAAATATATTTTTTCAGATTGATGGAGAGAGAGATACTGTTACATGTTTCCATCCAGAAACCTGACAGGATGTAGTTATTGGTACTGTATATGATCCAGCCACAAATCATGATCATTTGATAAACACAGTTTCTCTGTCCTTCTGTTTGGAACATATTCCTGGCACCTTTCCACTGCCCTGTATTCCTTTGCCC
Organism: Pseudamia nigra; assembly: GCA_029823295.1. NCBI lineage: Eukaryota > Metazoa > Chordata > Actinopteri > Kurtiformes > Apogonidae > Pseudamia > Pseudamia nigra. Next base: position 11,099 of record JAQQAE010009718.1, read on the forward strand.
TGTGCACCCCCACTGTGGGCCAGGGGAGTACGGAGCTGTGGAGACATGAAGTGTGTCAGACACTTTTGACAGCAGAGAGTTCATCTGGGAGCATGTGATCCTCATGGCATACTATACACCCCGGGAGGTCCCTCTCTGCAAAGGCGATCAGCTCAACCAACAGGACTCACCGGTGCAGTGAAGATGATGTGATCCCTCACCAACTTCCCACCTGTGCACACTGTCTGCTGTGTTTATTTTTGGGAAATTGCAAACCTGGGTGTCAGAACCATTAGGTAAGTGGAATTTAGTTAGTAGTTTGTTTTTAAAGCATTTAATCCTCACATTCTCTGTAACATTAAATAGAACTACTAAATGTATTTGCATTCAGGAAAAAAATGGCAGTTCAACCCAGCCAACGTATATTATCCAGTCCTTCTTTAAACTACTAAAAAGGCAAAAGCTGTTCGAACTTTAGCTGAAATGCTGGATTTACGTAGCCTATAGTAAAAAGCTGTTTGAGAGAACAGGCCTTTGCAAATTTGTAACTGCTGCTTTGATTTCAATCCAAGGATATAACCCTCATTAATTATTTATCATTTGACAGCATCATAACACAATAAGTGAGAAACTAAATAACACATTATGAATCTGATAGAAACATACTGTGAATATTTACTTAATTAGCACAGACTTAAAAAAAAACCCAACTAATTCATAAGAGACCATTCTGTTCCTATTAGAAAAGTAACGTGAAGCTTAAGATCTTAAATTTTTAGTTTTTACTCTTAGGTGAACACATTTACATTTGAGGGCCAATTCAGAACTCATTTTACATGTAAAAATTAAATAAAAGCACTCATAGAATGCCTCTTGAACACTGGAATGAAAGCCAGTAAAAATGCATACTTTAAAATGCGTTAAACATTTTCAATTACCTCAGTGTCGTTCGGTTATATTAAGGTGTGTGGCACTTAACAGGACCCTCTTTGTTGCGTTGAATAGGCATATAGTCTATGTGAGATTCTTAAAGAAAGGTCCTCATTTTATCAGTCCTTATGAGACTGGTCCTGTTAGGCAAACCTTGCTGCTCTTTCATGCCTTGCTCATATCACCATGGCAACACACCAGCCCCTGCAGGCGTCTGCCAAATTGACAGTGTAAAACAGAGCACACACATCTACCCATTCATCCAGCCCCCTCTCTTTCTTTAGCTCAGAGACATGGGTTGTACAGATAATTAGTTTGTGGATACATATCCATACTGATCATTTCTTTGCTGCTACAAATTCATGATATATTAGTTATGGAATCACTTTTTTCTTTGTTCTCTTTTCAAGGATTAATTTGTCGGAATTCAAGAGACATAAATTCCAGTGGGTGCTGCTGACCAAAAGCCCTACAGGTTGAGAAGGAATAAAGCGTAGGAGCAGGATCACAGTGTAGGAGGATTTAATAGACCCTTACCTGCAGGGTATACAGGCATTTTCAACAATTGAGCTGTGATGTTAGTAAGCTGTTAGAAAGCTGGAGATGACACATACTGTGACAGTTCACCACTGTCTCTCTGCATAAAGACTATCCATGTACTTTGAACATACAGCACGCTTCAGCTGTGATACAAACCGACAGATTATGCCTTTAAGCATTACAAACACATTATTCTTGACTTTTTAATATAAAATATAAAAGCATGAAACCAAATGTGGAACAGACACAAGCAACATACAAAATTCAGTGCAATACATTTCTAAAGATGTGGATTTAGTCGGGTATTACACAACCAAATGTACAACAGAGGCTTTTTTGGAGACATTTTTTTTTTTACCTCCAAATATTCAAAATGTGAACTGATAAGCTGCAGTCTGTGGGGTGTTTTTAATAGAGACTCCCAGAGGATTGTAGAATGCCCAAATGCTCTGAGGCTATGTATGTGCAATTGTCAGTCTTTTGTTGTTCTCGATACCGCGGAGTCATCAGTTAAAACAGATTACATTACAAAACATTTCACTTTGAAGCTAAATGTTGAAAGGGCTCATGTTCAGTCATGCACATTATGAAGGCTTTCTTAAGTTACACTCTTCAGTATAGGAAGTATCCTGAATGGATTTGGACTGTAATTCTAAACAATGAAGCACACATACCCACAGAATTGTGAACATACATATGCAAAGAGATTTATACATATATGGTCGAAGGCTGTTGGGGAGGGCCCTGCTGTGCAAAAGATTGAAATGATCTATGCTCATTAACAGTCCCTGGTGCACTCTAATTAGCATGTAATAGGACACCAAATCCAGCACAGGAGGCTTGTTATTTAAGGATAAAGCTCATCTCTCATTTGAATGCATTTTTCATAAGCTGCTCTAATTAAGTTTCATTAGCATTATTAATTAAACATGAAAAGCTTCTCATTTCCTCTGTATCATGGAGTCTACTTCAAAACATCACAGTGACAGTTCTTATATGAGTGGAGTTAGAAATCACCCTCAGAATAAGATATCTAGTGCTTCACAGTATGTTGCTAAAATGTGTGCATGGGCGCGTGAGTAGAAAAAAGCTGGAAGTCTCAATTTGTGATATGGTTTTCTGAATGCTAAGCTCCTGAGCCATCTTTTGTGACATATATCTACCAAAATCCGTACCTGCATAAAGCCCAATGTGACCCTCTGGAGCAGACTAATGCTTTTAAACATCTTGGTACAAAGTATCACAATGGGTAGCTGGGAGCTCAAGCTATGGATTACAAAAGCCTGCTGCTCACGGAAATGCTGATATGAATCCCCTAGGTTCATGCAGAATAACTCTGAAATTTACAATTATTCATTCTCACTTAAAAGCTGAAGTGGCATCATCTTCACCCTGTCAAAGAAAAGCCTCTTCAAACCATCTTAATTCAGTTTCTGCGTTGCCTCTGAATCATGTAGAGTTGCAATTGTAGAACCCATCTGGCGTGCTGGCAAACACCGGCCATGCCTTCCATGTACACACTGTTTTTTTCTTCTTTTCTTTTCTACATTAAATATGACTCATTCCCAATTGATGTCAGTCTACACATTTCACATGCAGAGCATTTCCTTCCACTTTGCCACTAGCTATGTAGAATCATTTCTGAAAACTAGAAAGCACTCAGAGAGCACAGACCTCCACAAAAGCAGCTCATTTCCCCCATATGACATTATTAGAGCCTGTGTCCACAAAGAGCATTTTAGCACCTGCAAAGCTCCACATTTTGAAATACTACTACAGCGGTGCCTCGGACACCGATGATAATCCGTTTCGGCATCACGGCCTGTATCCGAATCAGTTGTTATCCGATGCAACTTTTTCCATGAAAATACATGTAAAACCAATTAATCTGTTCTGGACCCACGACAAACTCCCAT
>JAQQAE010009719.1:0-14461 GCA_029823295.1 Pseudamia nigra
CCCCGCCAGCATGGCAGGACTACAACAACAACAGTACAAATCCATATTATGACAAGAAACACTCCATTAACCCTTTAACTGCCTGCTAGTGTGAGTTAACATAACACAATATGAACAAAATAAGCAACAAAATAAAAAAAATGAAAGACATAAAGCATAAATGAATAAAAATACTAAACAATAAATAGAATAAGCAATAATGTGAACAAAAAAAAAACATAAAAAATTAGCAAAAATTAGCTTATGCTACCCAAAGGTTTACTGGGATGTCTTCAGTATTAATGTACAATGTTGAAAATAATCAAAATAAGAAAAAGCACTTGTCTGTCAAAGCACTTTCAGAAACAAATATTTACAAAGTGCTACGATGGACAAGTCATGTAACATGTCATGTAACAACAAAAACATAATGCTGAACAAATTTAAGACAAAATGCAGCAAAGACGATACTCAAAGAAGTCAAAATAACAGATCCATGAATGTAGCAAGATGCAGACGAACGACACCACATAACAAAAATAAAAGCAGAAGGAATAAAAACAAGTTACGTCATTGCCATTATGTTTTATGGGAGCCATAAATCTTCGACTCACTTGGTCGACCTTGCCCCCTGTGCGCTGCCCTGCAACAAAAGACATATTCACACGAGACAAGAAAGTGCTTCATATATCCATGCTCATTTCGTGTTAAGGTTTTACAGTGTTTTCTTCTCTTTTACACAGTTGAACTATTTAGTGGGAAAACAGCTGCAGCGATTTCAGGTTTTCTCACCATTTTGCATCTTTATCTGCAGGTACAGGGTAAGAACATAGGGGTAGGCTTTCAGTTTCTTCCCATCGTGGCTGTGCAACATCACAGACTCACCCACCCACTGCGTCTTATCTGACAGCCGCACTTTAAATAAATAAACTGATGTAGCTGTAGTATATAGATAAATAAATTAATGCAGGAAGTATAAGCGCTCTTCTCTGAGTAAACAGTTTGTGGAAAAGGATACAAGGGAAGACGTTGAAGTGGGAGCTGGAGAATGGCTGGAGATTGTGCAAGTTGCCAAGAACGGTTCTGATGATGTCCTGAAAACAACAAATACTCAGACAGAAGATGAAGTGAGAATGAACAAACGTGAATGCTCAAAAAGAAGAGAGCGTCCACAGGTATCAAACAGACACATTTAGTGCTTTTTGAGGCTGCTTTGAGATAATTTTAACCAGAGGTGGGTAGTACTCGAGTTCATTTACTCCTTTACATGCACGTGAGTAATTTTTCCATAAAATGTACTTCAAAGAGTGGTTATTTTACACAATACTTTTTACTACTACCACTACTATTAATACTTTTAATGTAGTGTAATGAGTAAAAATGGTTGGAAAAAACTGAACAAAACAATCGAGTTAAAAAAAAACTGAAAAAAGGGAAAAATCAAGCAAATGATCAAAATGAGCAAAAATGTACAAAAATAATCACTAAAGGCCAAAAAATTAATAATCAATAAAAAGAGAAAAATTGAATAAAATAATGCACAAACTGGTAAAAAGTGACCAAATAATTCCGCAAAAAGTAAAGAAGCAGCCTGGATGAGTAGCAAATGACCAAAGTAATATGCAAGCCCCCCAAAAATGAAGAAAAAAAAAATCACATAATATAAAAAAACGAACAAAATCTCTTTTGTCATGTTTTCTTTTCCGTTACCAGTACCTGCAGACACTGTGAACAAAGAAAACATCAATCCGTACCTCTAATTCTTTGCTGCACTGTTCTCCCATCACTTCCTTTCCACTGTTGAAATGCATGGAATATATTATATTTCTCTCTCAAATATTTGCTTCATAAAAGGTAAATCTTGTCAGTTTTATTGTTTGTAGCTAACAGCACTAAATGGCATTTACAGATGAATAAAATGCATTCAAATCCCTTGTTGAGATGAAAAACTAGATTGCTACAGAGCTCTCAGTGTTGAAAACCTCACTTTTTAGTGCTATGTCATCTTCAGTCAGGAGGAAAATGGCTACAGGATATTTCAGGATAAATTTGAATCTGTTTCTTTAATGCTACAACTGAATAAAGGGTGTTAGATCCAGTGGGGCTTTCAGTTCTTTTATTTTGCTCATGAAAACTAGTACTAGAAAGACCCAAAAGAGAAAAAAGCAGCAAAAAGAATGGAAAAAAGATTGATTTCCACCTTGCCTCCGGGATTACAGCTTTAAGATTAAAGTTTGTGGATGGTAGGGCCCAATGGGTGGATGTAAGCTTAATCAATAGTTATTTTCTGGTCTAAATATTCAACTTTCTGAATCTTGTGGTTTCGTGGATTCACATGTGAACAGAACTGGGGTAAATAAACTCAACTGCCCTGTCTTGAAATAGTCGATACTGCCCTGATCTAACTCCTGACCTCACCTCAAGGGAAGAGTTTTGATGTGAGGTGTAGTGAATGTTTGCTGCCTTGCCTGTAGCTGCTGCCTGCCCTGATGTTGAACTTGTAGACGCAATCACCAACTCCGAAGAAGCGAGTTTCTGGAAAAGGGAAGGAGAAGGCCTGCAGCGCCATGACTGACCTGAAGTGGCAACAGAATAAGAGGATGGAACTAAAGGTTCACAGGTTTCAATTCTTACTTGAAACCATAGCAGGTTTTTCCATTTTTACATGGCAGTGAAAATAAAGAAACTCAAAACACTTAAGAATTGTGATAATAGGTCCAAAATTGTGCAATCACCCATCTTGCCTTTTGTAAAATAACAACAACAAAAAGCAGTCCCAGCGCCTCAGCCTCCAGAGTGTCTTTATGAACAGTGCAACAGTGACATGTAGATTTAAAGTTGTAACATTTTCAGTAGCTAATAAAAGTATTCAATGCGTAGTAAATATTTGACAGAATTTCACTAGAAACTATATTAAACCTGAGAATTTAAAAATAATTAAAATTATGTTTAGATTTTAGATCTATTCAGTTAGCTGTACTGTAATAATAACACTTTTCATCATTTTACAATAAATTTAAATATATTCAATAATAAACATTTCCACTCGGTAACATCCTGTAACCAGAATCTTCACAAATGGTTTAAATACCTCACAATAAATTAATGTAACACTTGAATCATATGCAAGGCTTAGTTTTATGTTATTATTATTATTATTATTATTAATATTAATATTTTTTAACAAAAACATAATTTTAAGCATCATACTTCGGACACTTAAGAATATTTTATAAAAGCAACTGAATTATGTGGAAATTCAGTCAGTGATATTAAATATATAAAACAAATTCAGATTTAGCTGAAGTGTGTAAAATTCAACTTAATATTTGTAACTATTGTAAAAACTTGTGATTTTACTTGTGACCTCAGTTTTTACAGTCAAATACAAGTAACCAGTGTGAATGTGGCAAATCATCACTACTTACTGTTGTATTGATGTATGATGGTGAGTTTTTGTCTGTCAATATGCAGTATAACTAGATGAAATCATTATAACAACCCGTTTCGTATTTATATGGACTATTATTTTAACACTAACGACTGTAAAACATTTTTTCACTGATAATTACATCTGGCTGTTTGCTTTAGAGAAGCCTATTATGATTTATATGCCATTTACACCAAATATTGCATATAATAACTGCCGTACAGTCATAAAATGATGATTTGCACCTGTAAAGTGTGGAATAAATTTAGTTAGCATAACCTTTTCTCCTGTAAAAACTTCAGACTCTCCTCCTGCAGCTAAAATTACCGTAATGTTGATAAAAGGCGTCAACACCACCAACAACACGGAAATAGTTAACGTCGTGTCTGTCTATCAAATACCTATCTCGCCTGTCTATTGGATAAATTTGTTGAAGTCCCACCTATGAATCGTTTTGGCGGTTTTGATTAGACAGCTTCTCGTCCAATCAGCGACGAAGAACAGGTGTCACCATGGCCACAGCAAAAAAAAAAAGCCGCCCAAACTGTCACATGACAGTCAGCTGACCACATGGCGCAGAGAGCAGTAGTTGTAAACATCCCTACGTGTGTACGTAGGATTATACGTGTGTCCCTGTCGTGTTTTACCACTTTCTGATTTTAAGGCTCATTGATCCCTTTTCTGTTGTGTGAAAATAAACGACGGACCATTGCGTAACTATACTAAAGCACCAACAAGGTGAGAATAAGTTCATTTTAACAGTGGGATCCTGATTTTACAGTGCTAATTCAGTTTCCTATCACTATATTAGCTATATTTGAGCGATTCAGTACAGCTTTTAGGCAGGTTATGTGCTGACCTGTAAGATATTGTCACGTAATAAACACATTTCACTCTGTGCAGAATGTGTTACTTTACTCATACTTCAACTGTTGCATGAAAACAGCAGTGTTTACAGCACCACTGGGGCATCATACCGCATTGTTATGGCCATGTTTATGCTTTTTAATATAAGAAGTGACAGAAGGATAAATGAAAGTTAATCTTTTTTTTTTGTTTTTATACATTTCAAGCCAAGTGCCTTTCAGAGAAGATGTCCTCCTCCTCAAACATCCCTTCCATCCTCCTTAACACTGGGGCCCAGATGCCCCTCCTGGGGTTGGGGACCTACAAACTGTGTGGGACTGAGACTGTTTTCCAGGCTGTGGACGCTGCCCTGGCTGCTGGGTATCGAGCCTTTGACAGTGCAGCTGTTTACCGTAATGAGGCTGATCTGGGCCAAGCCCTGAGGACACTCCTGCCCAAATATGGCCTGACCAGGGAGGATGTGTTCATAACCAGGTATTTGTAATGAGGGTGGGCTTCGATGTTGCACAAAAGAGCATGTCAGTACATGTGATATTTGGAATTTGTGGTCCATTGAAGCAGAAAGGACCTGATTGTAGAGAAGACATGATGGTTTGTATTACATAATTTGCACTGGCATGTTTCAATAAGGGAGACCTTATGTGGTGCTGGTCAGACAGGTTTATACTTGTTTTTCTCGAGGCCTAGGCGCTGTTTTGTCTGAGTATTTGTTGAGTCTGGAGATCCTTCTGTAAGAATATTTTGTATTTTTCAATAAAATGCATGTTTATTTGTATTTTACCATGATTTTTTATATTATTTTAGTAGTGTGTAGGTCCAGAAAATTTGATAAGGATTCAGAAAGGTTAAAAAACACAGTCATTGCTAAACAGTCTCTGGTAAACAGTCATTAAATCTGGGTCAGTCATTTTGATCCACATTGACTTGGATTAGGTGTTGCCCAAAATAGCTCAGGTGCTACAGCGAAGCCCTACAATGGAAAGAAGAGTTTGCCAGAAAAGCAAAGCCAAGCAGTTATATCTGAAATAGGTTTTACATTGTAATAAATCTCAAAAACCTTAAATGTAAGTTGTTCAAATCTGCAGAAAGAATGTTTATATCATGGTAACATATTTTTATTTGATTTGTAGTAAGCTGGGCCCAAAGGATCAAGGTGCAAAGGCCATGGAAGGAGCTCTCAACAGCCTGTCTCAGCTGGATTTAGGTTACATTGACCTTTACCTGATCCACTGGCCTGGCACACAGGGACTAGAAGTGACCGACAAACGCAACCCAGGTGCTCAGATCGACACATCTTGAAAGTAGTGAAGTTAATCGTATGCCCATATTTGCTTTTCATCTTACCAGTAGCAGTGCCAGCTGAGATTCAAGCAGTGATCTCATTTGCAATGTAGCTGTACCTGATTCACAGTGACAATGAAGCACTAATGAATAATTGATCCCAGGTAATCGAGCTCAGAGTTGGGCTGCACTGGAAGAGCTGCATGCCCAGGGGAAGCTGAAAGCCATCGGAGTGTCAAACTACACTCCAGCCCACATGAGAGAAATCATCCAGAACTGCAAAGTTCGTCCTGCACTACTGCAGGTGAATTACATAACAGAGACAGGAGCATGAGTGTTCTCAGGTGTTAGGAGGGACAGTCCAAATTGGATACTTGTAATGGAGCTCTAATCAAATGTAATGCAAATACTTGGATATTTGTTGAGGAAAAACAATAGTCTCAAAAGGCTTAAAAACAGATAGCATGCTGATCCCAGTCACTAGTAACCTGACCTTCAACATGAGTCAGTAAAAACCACATGTTGACTTTGAGAATACATTAAAACTCAGCTGACAAGGAGAGAAGTTGAAAATACTGAAGTAGGAATGTATGTTTTGATGCAGAAGTCATATTCTAATTATAATTGTGAAATGATTAATTGCATAGCCCTTCTCTAAACTTAAATAGTAAAATGTATTTTGTACTTATTACTCCTTCACAGGCTGTTGTCCTTGCGCTGTTTATGTCCTACTTTATGCCTGATGCTTTTTTTCTTGTAACTGTTTTGACTCCAGACAAAGTAAATCCCTGGTATGTGAAAACCTTCTTTACAAAAACAACCATTCATGAGTCTGAAAATAGTTACTTATATAATTATTATTGAATGCCATTCCCTTGTTCTCTGTCTCTACTTCATGCAACTTTCTGCTACCAAATAAAGACACAAAAACAGTCTTTACAAAGTGTGCTTAAGTTAGTATAAACAGAATTATTCAGGCCGATAAAGGAGTACTGTACCTGAATTTACCTGATTGTACTGTTCTATGTACCACTGTCTAAAGTGTGTTTGTGTTGTTCAGGTTGAGTTTCACCCTCAGCTGTGTCAGGGCGAGCTGAGGTCTGTGTGTGAGGAGTATGGAGTTTGTTTCCAAGCCTACTCGTCCTTGGGGAAAGGGGAGCTGGTCACTTACCCTGTGGTCACAGAGGTGGCCAAGGCCTGTCAGCGAACACCTGCACAGGTAAACACACCTGCTGATCCAAGCGACATTTTTCTCAAGCTTATCTTTGCATTTCTGAGAATTATCTAACCTAAGGAAATAATTTTGCTTTTGCATAAATAGGTGTGCTTTCATGAAAACTGTAGTGATAGATGGGGAATTGTAGTTTGGTACTGTTATCAAGCATCATGTTTAAATGTGTTTGTCTAGAATTATGAAATCTGTAACACTTGTAGATTAATGGCCTGTTTGGTTCATCGTTCATCACATCCTAATAAGTGTTAATGTTTGTACAAGGCGTGTGGTTTTCGTTCTGTCGACTGGACTGGAAATTTGGTTTGAAGATGTTTTGCTGCCTATTCAGGAAGCTTCTTCAGTTCTGAACTTAATTTCCAGTCCAGTCGACAGAAGGAAAACAATACGCCTTGGATACGACTGAGAGCCTTCACAGACATAATGTTTGTACACATCTCCCTGTAGGTACTGTTACGGTGGGCTGTGCAGCAGGGCGTCTCTGTGCTGCCGAAGTCGTCAAATCCAGGCAGAATAAAGGAGAATGCCACAGTTTTTGATTTCAGGCTAACAGATGAAGACATGGACAGACTGTCAGCTATCGACTGTGGCCACAGGTACTGCTGGGATCCTTCACAGGTGGCCTGACACACCAATGCTTCTCTACATCTAATCAGGAGGAAATGGGTGTTTCAGTTGGTGATGGATTTCCTGGTTTCTAACAGACAGTGCACTATGGAGATGTTTTTGGAATTTAGGTGATATATATGCAAAGCAGAAGTGACATTTCAGCCAATGAGTTGCCATGTTTATTTGATAAGTTTTGAGTTTGTACTGTTCCTACATTTTCTTCTACATCTGTCACTGTGCCATAATGTCCTTATGAGGATTGTTATAGTAAAGGAAAATTGAGAGTAGCAATAAAATCTGCAACTGAAACAAAATAGAAATGGCAGGGCTTAGGAATTCAAAAGCTTGAAACGCAAAATTAACTAAAATGAAATAGAGCCTAAGTCCTGCACCTTCTGCTCATGAATTGCATTACAGTCAGTAATTTTAAGATCCAAATTGAATTACGCCACCATTTACACATATGTTTATCAATATAAAAGATAACTTCAAGTCAAGAAAGTAGCACTTAGCGGTAAAAAGATAGAATTGGAGCAAATACAAACAGGAAGTCACATATGTGCCATATTTTCATCTTTTTACAATCTGTTCAGAGCTCCTGAAGAGTCTCTGCAGCTCAGCATGAACAGACCAGTAATGATTGTTGCCCGCTTTCTACTTTATTCTTGAAGATCAAGGTTAAATTTACCAACGTAGCAGCCATACATACATCACGAGACACAAATGAAATCCACAATAACAACATATGTCTGTGAAGATTCTCAGTCATCCAGGTCATAGTATCCAAGGCGTGTGGTTTTCCCTCTACCTAGCTTCCTGGATAGGTAGCCAAATGTCTTGAAACCAAATTTCCAGTCCACTCGACGGAAGGAAAACCATACACCTTGAATAACAACTGATATTTGGTATTTTTGCAACAAACTGGCTTCTTGACTTGTAAAATCATTTTTAAATGGTCAAAAATGTACTATAATGGCTTTTTCTGAACTAAGATCCATCACACAAGAGGCAGAAGGGAGTGGGTGGGCTCTCTGTAGACACGCAGCAACACTTATTTGAAGATTAAATTCTGTCTTTGCACAATGTGACCTTCAATAAACAGCAGTTTTGTGAATCATATTTGATGTCAATTATTGTTTCATCTGACTCTGTACTTGTCTATAAATGAAATACTAAAACCATAAACATGACCAGTTCCTCTTAAGAGAAATAACTGCACTTGTATCAAAAACTACAACTGAAAGAATAAAAGCAACTATAACAATCATGTTCCTTTGTGACTTATGCACTCCTGATCAAAATTTTAAAACCAGTTGAAAAATTGCAAAAATGTACATTTTGCACTGTTGGATTCTAAGTAGTGCTTCAAAATTCAAAAAGAAGAAATGGGACTGAGATAAGAAAAAAATTTGAGTAAGCAATTTATTGCAAACAACCATTAAACTGAAATAGGCTGTTCAGCTGATCAAAAGTTTAACATTTCACTGGCCCGAGCCGGAGGATCCAATTGGCTGTCCGTCAAGACATGGGACAATCCTCGGCCCAAATTAAGCTTGTCACTGGTGCCGCCTGCAGTCCCAAAACCATTAGACGGCATCTGCGAGAGAAGGGTTTTAAGAACAAAAAACACTTTCAAAGACCTCGTCTCCTTTAACGGCACAAAATTGCCCGTTTAAGAGTTTGTACGAGACCAAACATGGGACATTGAAAGGTGGAAGAAAGTTTTATTTTCTGATGAGATTTTAAAGAGTCATACCAGTTTCAAACCACTCTTAAAATTATTTATTCAGCACAGCACATATTAGATGTTTCACAGCTGTAGAGAAAATACATTTACAAAAGTCATTTAAAAATGAAAAAGGAATCCATCAAAAAAAAAAGGACTATTAAAATCTGATTTCCTCCGCACATGTCTCCGCATTCAAGTAATACCAAGGATGGTTGTAAAACTACAGGTCTCCAGGCAGGCATTTTTCCTCTGGCATGCGTTCGCTGTCATAAATGTTATCATGGAGCTGTTTTTATTAAAGTGTCACAACAGCAAAATACACCTCTGTTCTATTGTGCTTCTGTTCTTGAGTGTAATATTCGACAGCAGGCTGTAAAGTTTAAGGCGGTGATTGGTTAAAAAAAAAACAAGGCTGGCTCTGCAGTGTTCCAGGCTACAGCATGTTCAGGTTCACGTTCAAGGCAGTTTAGATCTTTCATAATAATCTCTATCGATTCCAACTGGATTGTATTTGTAACAGAATAAAGCATTTTCCATCTGCACGAGTTTTTGGTAACAGTCCATGTAGGTCTGTTGCTGGGAGGGATGGGAAATATGAAACACTATGATCAAACACTCATCTATGATCTGTTCCAAATGTAAGAATGTGCCATCAAAAGCAGTCCAACTGTATAAAATGTGTTTACGCTTTGAATTTACCAGGGTTCCCAACAATTTCACAGACAAAATTCCAAAACCTTTTTCATAATATAGTTTCCACACCCATTCAAAACCATTAAGTACATCAACGGAAACAGACTTTAGCTAATTGCTGTATAAAAACTAAAAAAAAAAAAATTAACCTTTACACTTATACCAAGATAAAACAGATTTCATTTTGACTTATAAGATAAAAAAATGTCAGTAGAACAAGTGACTTAACACTGTATTTAACATGCATTCTCTAAAACCAAGCAACTTCTGTTTCAAGTGATTGCAACTTAAGTGTAATGAGACTATTTTGACAAGCAATAAGACTGATTTTTGTAGTGCAGTCTCTAAATATTGCTATTTTCATACAGACTTTAAATAGAAAAACAAATGGATTGTAATAATATAGATCCAAATATTGGTGGTTTTAGTTAAAAAAAAAAAAAAGACAAAAAGCTGTTTCATTTTTTAAAACTTCTCTTCGGTGTCCCCATCTAAATCTGACAGGAATTCATGAATTTGTAGAAACTGGCTTTGAGGTGAGGATTTACAGTCATTTCTGGGACCAGGAAGGGAAAAACATACTTATTTTGATCTTAAAGTGGAGACTTTAGCTAAAAAGTAAGGAGATTGCATCCCTAAAACTGAAATTCCATGACTTTTTCAGGTTTCCCGCATCTGTAGGAACCTTGATTTACAGATCAACCAAATGTCTAAATCAATTTACAACAGAGCTTCAACAGAAGAACTAAAGACATTACATACAGATTGTCAAACTGGTTCTCTCTGATTTATGATAAAGACAATCGGTAATTGCAGCCTGACAGCCTACTGCACACCAGAGCACTTCACAACTCAATGCCATGTCGAGAGGAAGAAACGTATACTACCAGCTAAAAGTCTGGACATCTTCTCTTTCAGTTTATTTTTAATTATTATTTTCAACATTCTACATTAATACTGAAGACATCCAAACTGTGAAATAACATGTATGGAATTATCTAGTGAACAAAAGTTTTAAACAATCTAGAACATTGTCCATTCACAGCCATAGCATTCTCTCATCAGATCCATGAGTTTCACAGGTGTGCCTGGTTATGGGTTAATTTGTGTCATTTCTTGCCTTCTTTATATGTGATTTTGACCATCAGTTGTCTTGTGCAGATGAAGGCTGGATACAGGGTCAATAGCCCTATTAGTCCTACTGCAACTACTATAAAAATCCACATTACAGCAAGAAACAGTTAATAGAAAAGACAGTCCATCGTTACTTTAAGAAACGAAGATCAGTCAATCTGAAGAATCTCTGCACTCGCCAAAATCATCATACATCATGATGGAAGTGGCTCTTAAGAGGACCAACCCCCGAAAAGGAAGACCAAGAGCTACCGCTGCTGCAAAGGACGAGTGTATTAGAATTACCAGCCTCAAAAACTGTCAACGTACTTCACCTCAGCGGCTGCACTTGCGATTGACTGACCTTTATTTCTGAAAGTAACAGGCTGTCTTTTCTCTGTACAGAAGTTGTAGTTGCCCTAAAAGGACTAATGCCTCTGTATCTACTTGTTCTCTACACAAGCCTGATAGCCTAAAGCACATTAAGAAAACACGAAATGTCCCAAATTAACACTTGCAGGGGCACCTTTGTGGCTCAACTGGTCGTTCACACTCACATGGCTCGCAGCTACTCGGGCTCAAATCCAGCCCCTGGCCTTCCTGTCTCTCGCTACTATATCTATCATTAAAGGCAAAATGCCCAAAGATAAAACACTTGACAAGGCACTTGAACCGTTCCAGGTGACCACCTTGTGAATCTGAGAGAATACCACAATCGAAAACCTGAAACATCTGGGTAGTGTAACACTTTTTTGGTCACTACATAATTCCATCTGTATTCTTTCACAATTTGGATGTCCTCAGTGTTAATGGACGATGTTGTGAATAATAAAAATGAAAACCAACTGACAGAGAATGTATGTCCAAACCTGTGACTGGCAGCATAGAACAAACCTACGACCATTTCCAATAATCACATTAATTAACAAATTACAAGTAGCCTAAATAATAATACTCACCCAGCTGTGTACAAGGGCTGATTTGAGTTAAAAATTTAAGCACATATTACATAATAAATTGAGTGTCGTTCATACTAAATGCTCACAATCTAAATATAGAACATTAATTAGACTGGTCCCATTTTAATACACACCCCATTGCAGGTTAAAGTCAAAAACCCGGTTAAAAATCCTTCTCAGTGTTAAACACATGCACCATATGCACTGGTGCCTGAGTAAACAGGGCCAAAGGTTAAAGACATGGCTCCTTGTACAGCGGTTTATTCACCCCACCCTCTGATCTGAATACACACCGAACATTTATCACAACAGCTGTGGATTGTACACTGCCTATTGCTAGGTTCGTAATAGAGGAGCATGTGAAATAAAATTCTGCCTGAAAGTCGCTCGAAAGCCGTGTTATTTGATATAATATTAACAAATATTTACAGATAGAAATTCCACAGTCTTCGTATTTTTTTGCTTTTCCCAAGGCTTTAAAAACATAAATTGTTTTGTGCTTTTTATATGCATGTGTAATGTCACTTTTCAGATATAATCTTAACCCTGAAGTTTTACAAAAGATATTATTTCTGTATCATCAGAGATTGTCCTGGTACAAGATTGTTCTTTGTTTGATAAATTGGAAGATATAAAGCAGTTAATTAATGATAGTCGAGTACAGCTAGTTCAGTGGTACTGGGTTGCAGGTAGCAGAAGTTGGACAAAGGTTGAAGTTGAATTTGCGTAAAAGCCTTCTTTTTCTTTCTGTGTCTCCTCTGCGGAATACTTTGGCACACTTCTGGTGATCTCTGTGAGACTGTACCAGCCCGCCGGGAGGAAAACATGCTTTAGAAACAACTTAACATCAGTGTTTTTACCCAGAAAAGAAGGAAGTTTCAACAGCATTCAACATGGCCTCAAGTGTTTTCAATGTGTGAGACTCTCCATCTATTTTGCATAGTGTTGATGAGAGAGAAAACAGTAAGAATCAGATAACTGAGTGGTCATCACCTCTTAAATCCACATAATATAATCTTTGTTTGAGATTATATTAGATCATCACCTCCTGGCTCCTTCTTGATCCATCTGTATGGGTTTCAGTCAATGCTAAACACTCTATTGTCATGCCAGTCGGACTGTTACAACTTCACAGTGGGCTGCCCAACAACATAGTCAACAGCACAACCAACACTAATACAAAAAGATTTAAATATGGTGTATCAATGAGAAAAATGCATGTCTAAAACAGGACATGGCTCTGTGTTTGGATTTTTTGTCCTGTTTTGCTCCTCGGTGCACGTCACATCCCATATTCCACGTCTCCGGTTGTCCCCTCATTCACATTGATGAGTCCATCTTTTCACCTCGTCCTACTCAGTGCGGTTTTCATGGTGGCTGTTCTCTCCCTCCATCTCCTGGTGACTAAAGAGGTAGCTCCACCAGCTTCTCGAGTGGTGCATCTGTCGAGCTGTTCCAGCACTCTTCACTCTCCTCATCTCCTGCACGAAACATAAAAGAGAATTATTTTTAAATGCTATTAACTAGGGCTGGGTAATATGGTAGAAATGACATCACAATAAAAGAATTCATGTCAGTCTGTCAATAAGTATCACAATTAATGACCAACTATTATTTTACCAAGTTTAAAGACTTGATTTCTGGTAAAAGCTGAAGAAATCTGGTGATTATCTGCATTGTTATATAATTTTTAAAAGACAAAATGACATGTAATAAAAGCCGTAAAAGATAATAAAAGATAAAGACAATGTTAAAGATGATCTACAAGATGCAAAACAGACAAAATATAGACAAAGATTAAAAGGTATGGAAGATGCCAAAACACTAAAATAAGATAAATGTAAAAAGACAAAAACAATGTAAATGATCCATCCATCCATCATCTTCCACTTATCCTGGACAGGGTCGCGGGGGCAGCAGCCTAAGCAGAGAAGCCCAGACTTCCCTCACCCCACCCTCTTCTGGGGGTGTCCCCCAGGCATTCCAAAGCCCACTGAGAGACATAGTCCCTCCATCGTCTCCTGGGTCTGCCCCAGGGCCTCCTCCCAGTTGGAGCTAGTTTTGGCAACCAGGGATTGGATTACCCAGGCCCCCGCCTTTGGTTGCCACCCAAACCACACAGCACCAGACCCTTCCTGCAGGTGGTGGGCCCACAGCAAGGCATAGTCATAAGGGTATTCTGAATCACTCTTAGTCTGACTGTCACCTAGGACCAATTTGCCTTGGGAGACCCTAATGGGGGCGAATTGCCCCGAACAACATAGCTCCTAGGATCATTTGGGCATGCAAACCCCTCCACCACAATAAGGTGGCGATTCAAGGAGGGGCCATATTGTATGTAAATGATGCAAAAAGAAAAATGATGCAAAAGCTTAAAAAGACTTAAAATATGTAAAAAACATGCAACAAGACCAGAGGTCGACCGATTATCGGCGCCGATATTTGGAATTTTGACGTGCATTGGTATCGGTGTTTTTTCCAACAGGCAGATATCAAGAAATCAATTAAAAAGTGGGTTATTTCAGCTCAGCCGCCCCCCCCCCCTCTCTCGTGCTGCTTCCGTCTCCAGC
>JAQQAE010009720.1:0-14460 GCA_029823295.1 Pseudamia nigra
AGTAGCCCATTTTTCATCGAGGTGCTCTGGTTCCCCAGCACCTGACGCAGACCTTGTTTGGCCGGGCGACGTCTGAGTCGGCATGTCATTCGTTTCACTCTCATCATTGTATGAGGTATTTTTGCCGATCTTGGTATCAGCTCATTTTGCCGATCTTGGTATCAGCTCATTAGCATATTCACTCATTAGCATATTAGCACACTTGCCCCTAGTGTGAGTCGAACCTGCGCCCCATGTGTGTCAGTCAGGTGACTAGCCTGTTGAGCTATCCAACACACACACACGGAAAGTATTCATAGCGCTTCACTTTTTCCACAATTTTTCTTATGTTACAGCCTTATTCCAAAATGGATTAAATTAATTTTTTTCTCTCAAAATTCTACATACAACATCCCATACTGACAATGTGAAAAAGTGTTTTTTGAAATTGTTGCAAATTTATTAAAAATAAAAAAAACCTTATAAAATATCAGAATACAAAATGTATACTAATCAGTAGCTATAGTTGGCTATTTATCATCCAGATCTAGTAGGCCTGTGTGATAGATCGATTTTATAAAATAAAAAAATTTGAGGGTGTTTTTTTTTTTTCCCTTTGGCTACAACAAACCTTTTGCCCCCTGGAGTTTCTGTAGCTTCCCCCCCTCCCACTTGTTTCCTAGGCAGAGACACACATCAACAACATGGCTACCGTTAACGAGAGCAAGAAGTTTGTTCCTACAAAAGGAATAGTTTTGTCAGGGGTTTGGAACTGGTTTGAGTTTGTGACAACAGATGTGGAACAAGTGACTGCACACTGCAAAGTTTGTCTAAAGCCCAATGCAACAACAGGCAGCAGCACAACAAACTTATTCCGGCATGTAAAACGGAGGCATCCAGCCAAGTGAGAGAATTGCCACTCTTTATGAGGGGAACAAGACCACCACAACCAACAAACTTCCGATTAAAAAGGAGCTTACTGCGGTGGAATAATTTGCATAAGGCACCATGTATAATCTGAAAGGGGCACAATGGAAAATGATCACTAAAGCGTTGGCTTTGCACATTCCTAAAGATACGTACCCATATACACAGTGGAAACGACTGGGTTTATCCACCTGCTGAAAACTCTAGACCCCAAGTATGTACTGCCTAGCTGCAAGTATTTTGCTGAAGTTGCCTTGCTCATCATCTGTCATTTGTTTTGTACTTATTGCTTTCTTTAAAAAGTAGGAAAAAATTGTAAATTTAATTTTTTGTGAAAAAAAAACTGGATATTTAATTTTTCGGCCATATCACCCAACCCTAAGCTCTAGGTATAGTGCCTTCTAGCAGCTGCCTCTGACTTATTCAGTCTAATTCTTCATTGCACAAAGATTTCTGATCGTCTTTTTGCGCATTTTAATTTGGTACCTGAATAGTTTTGTGTGCATAGTTCAGATGGATTTTGTTCAGTCAGCAGTAGACTCGGTTTGTTTTGCATTATGCTCTGCACTTTTCTGTATATATTCAGACATTGAGGGCATACTGTCAAGTACATAATGCAAACACACATTCATCTTCCTCCTCACACTCTTTCCCCTGTGTGCAGGTGTGGGGAATGCTTTTGAGGGGGGCCGGGGCCGCTCTGGGACCAAACTCTTCCAGGATTTCCAGATGCTCAGCAGAATCTGGACCCATCCCTGGTGCCTTCAGCTGGACTACATCAGCAAAGAAAACAAGGTAGGACTGCGAGGACGAGACTAAACCACACTAAACATAACTCAAAACCTGTGCATACATTATTGCTGATCGCACACACTGAAACAATAGACATACCACCAACAGGTCATGCACCGGAGGGGAACCGCATGCATATAGCAACTGCGGCACAATTTTTCCCTTATGCATCATTCCTATTACTAAGTACCTGGTTGACCTACATCAACATGCAGCGTCACAGCAGTATTCTGTGTTGCAGGGATTCTTTGACGAGGACAGCATGGATGATTTCATTGCTTCGGAAACAGAGGAATCCTCCATGAGTCTAAGTTCTGGGGATGAAAAGAAGAAGAAGTAACTAAGATTTGCTGTTTTTGTTCACATATAAATATGCTCCCTGTCATGATTCTGTCTCCTAAAAATCACTTTTTCCTTTTGCAGGAAAAAGAAGCAAGGGAAGGGGAAAACAAAAGACTCATCAGAATCAGATAGTGATGATGTGGAAGTGATCAAGGAGTGGAACAGCAGCTCTCGAGGCAAGAATGGAGAGGGTGGAGAGGGTCGAAACAGAGCCTCTCCGGTGGAAGAGCGTAAGTTTGATATGTGAGGCTGTGGCTGCACAGTATAAACCAATGAGTGAAATCGGGTAATCTCTTATCAGTATAGAAGAGGAGCAGCACATAAGCAAAAGTTTCTACAAAAATTTCTCTACCGCTCGACAAAAACAATGCTATACTGACCTGAATATAATGCATAGTCTTAGTCAGATAACATTACAAACGCAGTGCTTATACCCTCCACAAATCTAGGGAAACCCCGTCTAGGAAAAATGAGTTTGATTACACAAAGGTATATTAATTTCCTCAGTATAAAGATTGTCACTTGACTTGTTGACTTGGGCTTCAAATGTTTTGATGGCTGTGTTGAGCTGTTGCAACGATTGTTCATTGACTGGAACTTTACCACAAACAGCTCGGCCCTCGGGCTCGCGTCCAGGGAGTCCTTCTGCTGATTGGCACAAGGAGTTTGTCACTGAGGCTGATGCTGAGATCCTCGTGCACTCAGGGAAGATGGTGCTCCTCTTTGAGATCCTACGCATGGCCGAGGAAGTCGATGACAAAGTGTAAGTTGAGGACACAAACTCTTGGCCGTTTTGCCTTGAGCAGAAAGTGTTTGGGTTAATCCTGGAGTGGCACATCACAGTTGTAAAATGACCCTGGTGTATCCTGTTTGTTCTGTCTATGCTTAGGTTGGTCTTCAGCCAGTCCCTTATCTCACTGGACCTGATTGAGGATTTCCTGGAGCTGTCTTGCAGAGCTCCGGACTCGGAAGAAGAAGAACAACCATCTCCTTACAAAGGTACAACCCTTAGTGCGCTCTGATCTGATTGGAGATGCTCGTGAATTCAAAATGATTCTAGATTTGCCAGTGAGCAGGTCTTAATTTTCCACAAGTCCAGAAAATGCAAAACAATAACCTTATTTATTTTTTGAAAACATTTTATAAACATTTAACAAAGCAAAACTATCCTAGAACCAGTAAGCATAAATCAAACTGACCAGCTAGCATGGTAATAATTTCATCAAAAATAACTGCCTCTAGAACAGGGGGACCACCTTTTCGAGGTAGTCTCGGTACGGTTTGGTACGCCTCCATCCTAACTCCGGTGCAGTTCGCTGATGGTGAGAACACTGACCAAACCCGGTTCGGTCCTGCTGTCTGTAATGTAGCACTTTTTGGTCTACGGAGGCTTCCGTAGCAAGCTGTAATGTACATTTCAAGCTAGTAAATTTCTCTATGTCGGAGTCTTTTGATACGTCTTCTCCGTGCAAAATGGAAGCGCACAGTATTTTCGACCCAAATCCGATTTCCATGCTGGAACAACAGCAGTATTTGTGCTTTTTGCACAAACAAATGATGATAATAATAAATCGCCACAAAGACGATAGTTTCAAACCATGTCTGCAGAATACTTCCAACTTCAAAAGTCATAACAAAACTAAAACTTTCGTTTTGCACAAAATCGATTCGTTAGAAATAGAAAAATAAATAACCCAGTAGGTAGCTGAGCTTAATATTCAATGCAAAAATAATAGTTTCTCTTTGTTCCAGTGCTGGTGCTGAATTTCACCCAAAAAGTTCTTCATTTGTAAGAACAACACAGGGAGTAAAACAAGTGAGAACTCATATGAGCAGTAACTGTAAACTTCTACACTTTAAAATGTAGTTGTACAAATGCACAGATTAATGCATTAAGAAAATGAAAATGAGCCTTTTTTGCTGGCGTTTTGCACTCGGTCTTTCTGTATTTGCCATTCTTTCAACATTTCCTCAATAACTTCTTTCACATATTCAGCTGTGTGTGAGCCACGGAACTCGTTGGCATGCAGCACAACATTAATGAGGTTAAAAGAGGCGTCAATCCAGTGTGCAGTAAGACTTAAGAGACATTGGGCACACATCAGAGCTCCAAATGTCTGTTGTAAAGGAAATGCTGCTTGCATCAGCTATGAGAAATCGAATGCGTTCACAAACCCTCTCGTGTAGCTCCGGCAATGCCGCATCCGTCAGATAGTGCCGAGACGGGAGTTCGTATCTTGGCTCTACAAAGTCCATCCGGACGAAATCCTTTGTTTTCCACCACGGAAAGAGGTTGGTTGTCCAGTGCAATGAATTTGACGATCTTATGTCCTTTTTGCAAACATTGCAAGACGCTGTTGGACTGTCGTTAGTTTGAAAGGAGAAGTCGTCCCAAACAGCGGACATGCTGCACGCGCGTTTTGATTTGCAACTGCCGTAAAGTGTGACGGCGCTGAAAAACGACATCGGCCTGATACCGTGACTAAATCCGATACCACCCGAGTTTCCAAAAACAGGCGTATCGGGGTCCGATACCGATACTGAGTATCGGCTCGGGACATCCCTAAAACACAGTATTTTGTAAACGGTGCCGCCACATGAGTGGGGGGATATAGTGGTTGGTTTGTTTGCAAAAACGCTGGTGTGAATGTGGACCGAACTAGTTGAGAATTGAAACATTGTAACAACTTGTGGGTCCAATCGAACCACTGTACTGGACTAACGGGTGTGAAACCACCCTTAGTCCTCTTACAGGGTGAAAAAGTCTCTGAAGCACCGTCACCACCGGGGTCTTCTGTTAGGCGTTTCTAAGGGCAAAACAAAACTATTGTGCATCTGCATCTAAAACACTCTTTGGTAAGTAGTATTAGTGAGACTTTCAAAGCTCTGTAATGAAGCAGAGTTTTAAAGTGCATACGACACGATTTTTACATGCCCAAGAAAGGCCACCAAATGCAAAAACAGACATATTAAACAATATTGCATATAAAAAGCATCCCCCGATCACAAACAGAGCTGTTTGAACTGAGGAGAAAAAACATTGATGGATTTCGCTGACATTCCACCACAATGACTAGCTCCATATTGATGATGTCACAAACAGAACACGGCACCTGTCAGCCGCCACATTGTGGGTATAAAACCATGCATATTTGAACTATGTTTAGACGAGACGCAGCAGAGTGACCACTGTGACATCGACTCTGACAGCCCTGACCACATGTCTATTGATGAGAATGAAGACTCTCAAGGCCAATGCCTGGGAAATAGTTTTAGATCTGTGGCACTGTAGTAATTTGCATTGATTAATGATGAACATATATCCAGTGGTGTGATAACCATTTTTCCCCTTCTGCTGGTTGCCCCTGTATTGGGGGGGTAAGGTCTAATTTTATACTCATGGCTCCTGCTTTCTAATCAGTGAATAAAATCACACATCCTATATACCGCCGTAATCGTCAGAATCTCAGCTAAAAACGTAACTAAACGAATTTTAGATCAACAAACAGCCCACACAACAAGCCATTCTGTTCATAGTTAAAAGATAACTCCTCGAATCTTTGCTTTCTTATACCTTTGGTTTATGAAGCACAGTATATCTAGATTGTAACACACTCAATGAAAGCTCACGTCGAGCTGAGTCCAGCGGTATATAACTTGTGTAAAACTTTCAACAAAATCACAGCAACAAAACCGAGCGATCATAACAAAGTGTGTCTTAGCTTTGATGTTTCTCATAAAAAGTTGATCCAATGTGAATAAAACTCCATTTTGTGTTAAATCTGTTTGATATCTTTCTAACAACTATAAAATCACTCAAATTTCTCTTCCATGTGGACCATAACAGTGTGATGAATGCAACAGACGGTGTACATAACAGTGTGTACTTCCGTGTTTTTTTTTTTTGTCCGTGAAGTGATGCTGCACAGCAGTGAGTGGTCCATTTATTCAAAACTTTGGTGTCCGTAGGAAAACTAAAACCATCCTCACGAGTGTTTGAACAATAGTCAGCCAAACAACAAGCATGACTGGCAGTCCCACCACTTTCCGTCGAAATTCGGACACCCAACATACAAAACGCAACAGAAATAGCTGGCAGCTGATGGAAACGGTCTCTGTTTGTGATGTCATATCTGGTTGACCTAGTTTTCTGGAAGCAATCGCATTTTTCCTGCCACTTGATTCAAAATCAATAAATTCCTGGTTTGAGAGTTGGCATTTGATGAATTGTCATATGTGGTTCAAATGCCTTTGATGTGATGTGAACAATGACAAAAAATTTATTTTTTGTGTCATATGCACCTTAATAATGAAAATTTGAAACTGTACTGCTGTAGAGAATTTCACTGTGGTTTGTCATCTGGTAATTTTTCCATCCCTCGTTCCTAGCTTCATGTTTGTTGTTAAACACTGTAATCTTAGAATAGACATTGTGTTTAAGATGTAAAAAAAAAAAGTGCTAATATGAAGTATTTTCATTTGAAGATGCAGGTTTCAGGCAGCCTGCATGCAACATGTATTCTTGTACATGCTGCTTTGCTTATTACCCTTAAACACACAGACGCACACAAACACACTGCCGCTGGTGTAAGGTCATGTTCCTAATTAAACTTGAGCAGCTGTTTTTACTTTCATTTTGAAAATGATTAGACCTTGACTTTTTATTCCACAAAAAATGTTTGCTCAAGGGTTTGTAATTTGTAATGAAAAGATCACAGTGCTGTAATTGGAAACATACTGAAATGTTGGTTATGAAGGCTCGTAGGGGGTTGGCCACTTGAAGGCTAAACATGGCTGGCCTATAACCAACACAACCATCTATCTGCTGTCTGCTAATACCCAACCCAAGTCCTTCTGACAGGGTAAAGACAATGGTGATGCATTGAAATTCTTCTGAAGTTTAGGTGCTGTGTATGCATAGCCTGATCACCTAAATGTTACGTGTTTGTAGGTGAAGGCAAGTGGTACAGGAACATTGACTACTATCGTCTGGACGGCTCCACCAATGCCACCACCAGGAAGAAGTGGGCTGAAGAGTTTAATGACACCAGTAACACAAGGTAGCACAATACAGAATACAGCCCTATATCATACTCTAACATTGATATGTAGTCGATTTGACTTGTGTATATAAATGGAGTATGCTGGATTCCACAATATAAAATGCTTGAATAAATACAATAAGCCACAAATGAAATGAGCAAAAATGAACTATATATCAATGAAATATTAAATAAAATGAGTGAAATTAAGAAAATGTACAAAAAATTGACTGGATTAGATTTTTAATCAAATTAAAAAAACGTCTTAATCCAGTCTTGATCCCAAATTTAGTTTAAGAAAGCAGACCTGTATTAATCTGGATCACTAAGCACCAAAATCAAAGTAATTATTAAATCTGGAACCAAACATCAAACTAAACCTCAGAAATTCTTATGTTAATAATATGTAATATCAGCATATCTGGACTAACTCTAAAGTGTCCTGTCAGTGCTAATTAATCCATCTCTAGTTTCAGTACATTAGTCTTTAAACTCCCTCCCCTTTTCTTGTCTTACTTGTTCAAACTTTTCCAGAGGCCGTTTGTTCCTCATCTCAACACGAGCCGGATCCCTTGGCATTAATCTGGTGGCAGCAAACCGGGTCGTCATCTTTGATGCCTCCTGGAACCCGTCCTATGACGTACAGAGTATCTTTAGGGTCTATCGCTTTGGTCAACTCAAGACCGTCTACGTCTACAGGTTCTTGGCCCAGGTGAGCTTGTGAAACTGTTTCTGAAAAAGCTGCATTACTATCTGTCTTGATCACTAAATTTGTATTGATCACACTGTGACCAAACTACATAGTGAAACCAACATGGAACCAATAATGACACATGCAAACAATGTGTATGAGAGAAATGATGAGATTTAGCTCATTACCATTTGGTGGAAGTCTGGAAATTTTAAGTACACTGCACTTTTATAAGAAAACACTTGGATTTAACTTGCATAATTAAAAAGCCACGAGAAAACAAGTAATTCTCACCCTTCAATTTTCTTCCATGTCCTACATCTTCTTTGCCAGTATACATGAAGTAGGTCTTTAATTGTGGTCTTAAAACTGCAGAAATTCCAAATTAAACATATTTCAGACACGCACAAACATTTGAAACAGTTTTTATGTTTTAGGTATTTAGTGTTCAAGATAATGGAATTCTTAGTGCTTAAATGCTCCAAGGGGCAGTTTTGGTTGGTAATGAAATAAATCTGATCTGAAATATGATCATATAAGCCCTAACCACATTAGTAATACAAAGCAAGCTCAATATGAGAAAACTTGTACCATAAGGATTCCTTCTTGTCATTGTCTTTCAGGGAACAATGGAGGAGAAGATTTATGAGCGGCAGGTCACAAAGCAGTCTCTGTCGTTCCGAGTTGTGGACCAGCAGCAAATTGAGAGGCACTTTACAATGAATGAGTTGACTGAGCTCTACACCTTCGAGCCCGACATACTGGATGATCCCTCAGAGAAAAAGAGCAAGAGAGCAACGCCAATGCTCCCGAAGGTAAACTTGCATCCACTTTGTTCAGATGCCTCTGTGCTGAACCAAAAACCCTTTTAGAAAATTAATTTGGGTTAAGTCAGACATGTAATTGGGCTTTGATCAACTACGGACTTGAGATTTCATGGTGTTCTTTAGGCTTGATCCCCTGAGGTAATGCAGAAAAGCAGGATGAAACTCATTAACAGTAGTAAATTTTGCTTTTCTTTTCCAACAAACATGGCATATTGAATGCCAGGCCTAATTTTCCAAACACTCACCAAGTATGTGGTTGTGTTTTGAAGTTTAGCACTTCAGGGCTAAACTGTTCAGTAGAGACAATGCCAGTTTGTATCCTGCTTGACCTTTCCAGGATCTGTGTGTTTTATTTTTGTTTCCTTTTGTAATCTTGTGCTTGCCTGTGCTCTTAACGCAGGTGCTGTGTCACTATTCAGGCCCCCTGGGGTTTAATGAGAACACACGGGCCTTACATGGGCCATCCAACCTC
This sequence comes from Pseudamia nigra, assembly GCA_029823295.1. Classification (NCBI taxonomy): domain Eukaryota; kingdom Metazoa; phylum Chordata; class Actinopteri; order Kurtiformes; family Apogonidae; genus Pseudamia; species Pseudamia nigra. The sequence goes on from JAQQAE010009720.1 coordinate 9,073, forward strand.
ACACAGCTGCACAGATTTATCTGTTTACTGCTATTTACTAAATAATCTCATTGCAAAACTGCTGTAAAGCAGAGCTGTTTTTTTCTTTTCTTCAGTCATCCTTCTTTCCTTGTTGTCCTTTACTTTTTTGTTGATCCTGGACTGCCCCCACTCTTTCCCTTCTTTAAAGTTTATTCAGGTCTTCTTAAGTGGTTTTACCTTTCTGTTTTGGTTTGACCTGGGTTACTTTACAGACATCTGTAAACAGAATGGATTAATGAAACAGTGTGTATATCCAGTGCTTGCCTATTGATTGGACAGTCCAGAGTCCAGTGATGAAAAATCTCTTTTCCATTTGCACTGTCAAGATCTTTACCATTGTTGCCTTAATGACAGATAGGAGCATGGAATGAATCCTCACTCTGCAGCTGATACCATTCTTCTCACCTTCTGTGTTCCTTTTTAAGCAGGAGTAGCAGCAGAGTACAGTTGGAGATTTGAAGAGGAAAGATGTGTTCATTGTGTCATGGCCTGTTAGATGCGTATGATCTTTAATGAGCCCAGTGACATTTATGTGACACAGTATTAAAGACAGAGAAGCTGACAAGTTCTTTAACAAGCTGACCTGTTTGGCCAGGGGGTTAACTGTGATGTGGCAATAGGACTGCAGTAGTATGGAAGGAATTTTCTGTCTGGAATGATGTGAAGATGAGTCAGACGCACTCCATCACTTTGAGCCAACAGTACAAGAGAGAACGATTTGTGCTTCTTCACAACAGAGTTGTCAGCCCCTCTCTTCTGAGAAGCTGTATTGCTTTAAAACTCAGGTCACATAGTTCACGGACACAGTGATTGACATTTATAATTTGTAGCAAGTAAAAAATTTGGAATCTTTTGCCAGACATCACTCTGCAGATCACGCCTTGGATGTCTCCTGTTCGTTTTTGTTTTTTTTTTTTTTTTCAGTGCTGATTATTAGTAATCAAGAAGATTGATACCTTTGGAACTGACACTTGTAGTCCACACTCCACATGCTGTTCCAGTACTAGAAGTGGTTCTGAGGCTGTCCACCATCATTCTGGTTTCTTTTGGGTGTGACGTCAGGGGACTTTGATAACACTTTCACGTGAGCAGTGGAGGGTAGAATATCCACTAGTTGCCTGTTAGCAGAATTATTGCAGAGTATTGCAAGCAGGAAAACATTTATAGTAAAAATTGTCTTGGTGTCAAATCTTAAGGCAATTCCAACATAAAGGTGTTCCAACAGAATCCCTTTTTGTTCACTGAAATCAAGTGTAGTTCAATTAAATAATATTTTAGCAGTTTTTTCTGAACTGAAGCTGGATGGATTATGAAATCACTGGTAGTAAAAATGACCTTTTTTCCATTTCAGTGTTGACAAACCCATGATGTGACTAATTTCCATCAGATCGTGCGAGACATTGCTGAAGTAAATGGAGTGGTGATTACAGACACAACCGCAACTAAATCAGAACCAAAGCATGACATTAATAATGAACTAATTGGACATTAGATTCAAAATAGTGATATTGATCACCTTTTATAAAGTAGAAAATTGGATCAGTGAACAGCGAGGATTTCTACACCTCTGCCAGCTCTTATCCTTCTGTTTCTGCTGTAGTCTGCTCTGTCTTCTCCCCTCCATGCACATGACCATCTGTTAGCCTCACTCGGCACTACCTCTGAATGTTCAAAGTAACATCAGTTAAGTTGTTTTTCTTTTTCTGCCTCTGGCCTCCCTGGCCTGATGAAGGGTCATTATTTAAACCCCTCTCTTAAAGATGTCTCAGAGAAACTAATTGGAGACATAGGAAGCAGGCTCACTTCCACCTAATGACAAAGGAGGTCCATGCAACCCAGACATGAGATTTTGACTCCCCACCCACCCGTCTTGAGACACCCTCACCCATTTCCTGTTCATTGCACTCCTTCACCTAACGTGTGATCACTTGCACCATGGGAAGTGCGCAGTGCATATTTTTTTTTTTTTTTTTTTTTTCGGAACACATTTTCTCCAGTACTGCTTTTTGTATACACGTTAGTGTTATATGCTGTCGGTCAAGCTAGCGGGCTGTGGGCGTTCCTCTGTGTCTGCTCTCAGCATGCGATGGCTGCAGTGGTCATTAGGCCCCATCGGGTACTCTGAAAGGCTGTAGGGAGGCTGCATTTCTGCCACAGTACAGACTTTAGCAATAACCCACTCCATGCTTGTCTCATTAGGGGAGGAAGCCTTGTGGACCTTAAAGGAAAATCCTTCCTCAAACACTATTTAAGCATCATATATCACTAGTCTGTGATGTTCAGTGCATTCTGGGGGTTATTTTCTGATGAACAAGCTGTAAATAAGCTTTTTGTTGAGCTCCATCTACTTGTGTTTAGGTAACAGGTTTCTTCCACTTCTCAGCATTTTGCCAGCCTTCAGAGAACATGTCTGAGCCTGTTGATTGCAGGTGGAGAGAAGCACTAATGATAGTAACAGCAAGCGACTGTGTTCTTGGAGGCAAGAGTGGTGGGTCTTGTTTTCTACGTTCAGGTCCATTGAGACTGTTGTCTGTGGAGATAATGCTCTCTCTCTCTCCCTGATGTGTAATGAGTCCTTTTCAGTGTGTGGTTATTAACCTTAAACATGCCATGCAGTTATTTCAGAAAGAAGCCTTTAATGTAGATTTCAGTTAATCTGAGGGGGATTTGTTGAGCAAATGCATGATAACGCTGATAGCCATTAGTACTGACCAGTGTACAGCATACTGAACATCGCTTATTTTCTTTCGTGTTGTAAGGCTGATGTCAGAGGCCTTTTTGTTAACAGGCAGTGAAAAGACATGAGTGGGTGACATTGGGGAACTTGCAGAGGCAGCATAAACTAAGGCAAAGATGAGCTTAAACGTGGCACAGAAATTACACCTGGACAGGGTGAAATTTGACTCTGTTAAAAATCAAAGTATTGCAAAGTGCAGTATTATTTTAGTAGTATTATCTTTTTTTTTTTTTTTATGAAATGCGTCTTAGCATTATAAATGAAGCATCTACAAATACAGATTGCCTGAACATGCTTGTGTGATATGGCAGAAATCATACCATAAATTTGAGTTCAGGGCAGAGGAGATGGCTTGAGATGCCAGAATTCTCTTCCCACTGAAATTGTGGCTCAGTTCAAAATCAGTAATACCTCATGAATATGGAGAAGAGCGAAAAAGTAGAAAAATACATTTATAACAAAAACACTGGAGTTCCTTATGAGGTCAGTCAGAGTTGGGCTTCCTCCTACAACACAATTGGATAATCCACTTGCAGTTTGCATAGTGTAGCACCAGTGTCAGTCCAGCTTCTACATTAGTAGGTTGTGGAGAATCAAAAAGGACTGGATAAACAGCCCTGAGGTCAAATTTACATGCATTGCAAACTTCCACATTGCTATCTGCCTGAACACATGTTCTGGTCAGGACTGTGGGCTGCAGCGATGAACTGCTTGACACCACCAGACCAGGACAGCACTCTGTGAACAGCCTCTGTATTTTCTTACGAGACTTATTTAGGAGACCCCTTTTTATTCTGTTTTTCTGCCAGTACAGTTGCTCTGTCATATTCCTGTTGGATTCTTGCAAATCCTCCTGACCAGATGCCTGGTCTTCGCATTGAGCTCTTGTAGAGATACACCCCCCACCTTGACTGCTAGCTGAGGCTTGTTTTTATAGGAATGCGGTATGTTTATTGTCTTTGTTTAGCCCTTTGTGACATGCATGATTTAGTTTCTTTGTTAATTGACTGACAGCTAGATAAACCCCTTGAATTGTGTGCAGGCCCTGGAGGGTGTAAAGACAATGTGGTCCTGATGGTAGCACACTGTTTGTTCTCAGACACTTTTTAGAGCAGCCCAGTAGGGTTATGAATATCATTTGTGTGCAACTGGTGGAGGGAGAGTTTTGAGTTTAGGTATTACAAGTATCTCACCTCCTCACATTCCTGCTGCTGGAATCCTGCCTTAGCCCCCTGTACTGTTGTGGTTAACCCCACCTGTGCATCAGAAGATGTCTCTGGCAGACTTGGTGACCGTTAATACATTTATTGACTCCTTGATATCTCTAGAGAGTATATTACACTTTCAGACAACAGAAGATCCTTGTAACTTTGTTGCATAAATTCATATCTGTCTGTTTTTCTGTCTTTGGTTTCCTGAATATCTTAATCTGGTACTTCCCACCTAATTTTGTGGTAATTCTTCCCTAATTACCATACCATGTTCCAGAGCTTATAACTGAAGAACCATAAGGTCAAAATTAATCAGTCGCACTTCATTTGAAAGTAAACCCCTATTTGAAGAACAATAACTTCAAGGTGCTTTATGCCAGACGTATAGCATTCAATACATCACTTCTACATCTTGTCATCTACACCTGGGTGAAACTTTAGATTTCTAGGTAAAAACATAAAGGAGATACGGAGTTTTTAGTTCCACATGACCAAACCTATCCAAATTGTGCCAAATGCTTATACTCATTGTTGTGATACTTCTAAGGCATGTTTGCTTTTCTTGTCCTGACATGGTGAATAAAATCCATAAACCAATAAAAAATTACTAGAATGAGCCACACTGTAGCTTAGTCTTACTTTTACACACTGAAGACTCACAAGATAGAATATCTGATTCGGGGGGGTTTACATGGGCATGCCTTACATCATTGGAAAGGTGAAGTGATTGGTGACACGTTTGAGTGATTGACATGAATGTCAGCCAATAAACAAGCATTTTTCGAGGCTGCAAATCAAGAAATCCATGTGCCATTGGTCAGCGAAGTAGGGTACACTTGTGTATCACGGGCTGTCCCGGGGTGAAAACTCAACAGAATGCAATGGACACTTTTGATTTCTAGACAGAAAGGTGAGGAAAAAGAGCATACCCAGCAATGCCAGATTCACAGTGAGCAGGGAATGCCATGAGACTGATAAATTTGTGTTCATTTGTGGTGATGGACTCGGCAGAAAGACCTACAGTGGACTTCACAGGATCAATTTCACAACTTGGAATAATTTTATGGTAAATCACGTCTGGTATTTTTGAACACTGGATTCTTCTGGACAAAAGGAGTATAATTAATCATGAAATAGAGCAGTCATGTGACATTATGGCCACCAAACGGGTGATTCTTTCATCACCGGTAATTATGTTTTGATGGTCCGGAGTTCTGTAAAATAATCTTAGTGACTCAATTGCAGAATATCTAAGTTTTCTAACAAGGTATAGTATTCCTCTGTTGAGAAGTTTTATTGTAGACCAGGGGTGCTCACACTTGTTCAGCATGTGAGCTACTTGTAAAATAACCAAGTCAAAATGATCTACCTACTACAAAAATGCAAAACACATATTTATTTATAAATATATTGAGAATT
>JAQQAE010009721.1:0-14460 GCA_029823295.1 Pseudamia nigra
ACCTGGTGTTGGGATTGAACCCAGGACCTTCTAGCTGTGAGGCACGAGTGCTACCCACTGCACCACCGTGTCGCCCCAAATAAATACAAGTTAGCAAAATAATTTTTAAAAACGATCAACAAATTGAACCATTTGATGACTTAGTCTCCATAATGGACCTTCCTGGGCTTGTGTTCACACAGTTGCACAGGCTGATATTGTGACACCAGCATTTTATGAAAACATTGTTAGTCTGCGACAGCATTTTTTAATGATTTTTACTCATCTTTAAAGACACATAGAAAATGTTCCTTTGGGATTAAAGAGACGGTGCATATATGAAAATTTCAGCTTTCACACACAAAAAACCATTTTATTCTTGCATCAATCATTCTTTTTATTGTCACGCGTGAATATTGACCATTTCCGCATAAAAAAAACCAGAATGTCAAACAATAAACTGAGAAAAGCACCTTGCATCCACTCCGCTCGGTTTCTTCTGTGCCTGCTTTTTCAGTTTAGAACAAAGTGCAAACGTGTCCCCGACACGATAACCTCGAACACATGGATTTACAGAAAATCTTGCCGTCGGCCTGGAAACCTTGTCTCGCAAATGACGGAACCTCAACGGCGTGGAATGAGTTAATAGTTCTGCAGCTTTTCTTGGTGTTCCAAGTAAACACGACAGTAAAATATTCAAAAGCGTTGAAAAAAACCCACTTATTTGAGCAGGAATATATTGCAAAAATGATTAAAGCTACACCCGTTCAGAACTTGACTTTTTCCTTGATTAATACACTTCCATGGTTGAAACTCGGTGCCTCAAAAGGTTCACAAGACCTTAGACATTATTGGGAAGAATTGCAGTTCCGGTGTGTACGACCATGTTAACGAAATCCCAGCTGATGGTTGATGTGTTCCTCGATGTGTGCGCAGAATCTGCAGAAATGTTCAAAACTTGTCTTTTTAAACGTCTCTACCATGTAAACAGCTGATTCACCGTATTTACGACAAACGCAGCCACAGGTTCCTCCTTTTTATTCACACGACATGACTCACAGAACTCGGGGACTCGCAGAATTCAAACTAAAAGCCTGGCTGCTGCAGCAAACGCACGTCAATGTTACATCAACGCATTCGCCCACGTATCCTCTTCCTCACGGTGCAAAAATTTAAGCGATGCTCTGTTTGAAGGCTACGCTCCGTCCACGTCGGTCAATTTTCTGCAATACCAATCCCGCAAATCATCACCGCAAACATGACTCTTAAATTCTTTCAATCTGACGACTTCATCGCCGTCATTTTGATTAGTAGTGAACCTATTAATCTTATTCCCTGGGCGTTTTCTTGTGTCTTCCCAGGATCCTGCTGGCATCTTTGAGTTGGTGGAGCTGGTGGGAAATGGCACCTACGGGCAGGTGTACAAGGTAAGATACGTGCATAAAAACACTGTGATACACACAAGCAGCCAGACGCTGCTGGGTCTTATCACCTTCTACCCGTTCTCGGTGGAGGAAATGTGACTGAGGGGGAGCAGAGCGCCGGCAAATGTAAAGTGACATAAATGCCTTTAGAATTTCTCCTCCATTTATCTTCCTTCCCCTCTGCCTTTCTTCACCATGTTCGCAGTCCTCCATATACTCCTTATATCTTTTCCCCATTAGGTACTTTACGTTGCACACTTCTGCTCATATACTTGTGTTTGCAGCAGTGGACATTTTCATTTAATGCAGCTTTTAACACTTCTCTTGTCTGACAGCTCTGATTATGTTTTATAATAGTTTCTCAGTCCTATAAAAGCCAAATATCTACAGATGTATTGATTTGGAAGGAGACTGTTGCTCGAGCCACAAACTCTTTGGTTAAGCAGGAAAATGCATAATCGCAAAAGGTAAAAACAAGTTGATGCTGCACAATTTGTTGTAAAAGTCGTATTACAGTTATTGTGGCTAGCGTTGTGATTTTGATTTGAGTCGACCTGTTTGGTTATTATGGAAAAGTGGGATTTTTTTTTCACCTGACAAATTTAAACAAGCTAAACCTGTATTTTTCTCTGCTCAGTGTTACTGAAATGAACAAAAATCTGAACAAAAATCAACAAAATGAACTCGGTCATCAAAAAAATAGATGAACGAATAAATAAAAATGACCAAAATTCTCAATCACATGAACACAAAAACCCCCAAAATGACCAAACACCAATATCGACAAAATAAACTGAAATCGTTCATTTAAAACTAAAAAATAAAGGAAATGTATAAATTATTTCATGAAACCTTTATTTAACCGGGAAAAGAAGCCCACTGAGAATAATGATGTCTTCGCACGGGTTTTCAAATGATTAAAAATGTGCAAAAGTTGCAAAATATTTCTAGGATGAGATGAAATAAGACTTTATTGCCATTGTACAGGCAGATGCACAACAAGAACGCATAATACAAAACATATAACGCAATTTAGACAAATAAGACCAGTTAAAAATGGGTGAGGAACAAGAATAAATGCATAAATCCTGTGCATCAAGGTAGTGAAAGTGCACATAGGAGAACAGCTTAGCGTCCTTATAGCCCGCGGGGACAGAACGGTTCTTTCGTCGGTTTACGTGACTTTTGATGCTCCGGTACCTGCTTCCAGCAGGCAGCGGACTGAACAGATGGCGTCTTTACCAATCTAAAATAAACAAAAATTTGCAGCGTGATTGTTACGACTGGCTCGAAGGGTCACAACGTAGGGAGGAGGCGTCGACGTTAGCTGAAGTCAAAGTGCATTTATCGTGGGAAAAACAAAGGCTTCCATGATGCAGGTAGACAGCTGGGAGAGAGTGGGCGGAGCAAGCCAGGTCTTCTATCGGCCCAGACCACACCCCCAAGCAGGTGACCTGAAATGGAAGCACACTGAGCCACATGGGACGTAACAATTATCAAGAAAATAACCAAAAATGACCCCAAAATAAGTGCAAAATGGTCAACAACATAGACATAAATGAGCATAAATGAGCGGTTACATGGTAGAATATCTTGCATAATAATGCATCCTGTTGATTAAATACAACCGTAAGCCTTTTACTTGCACTAGGCTGGTGTATTTTGTCAGTCTCCAGATGATGATTTTAGAGAAGTGTTATTTCAGACTCAGGAAGAGCTCGTGCTTCATTGGTTCGACGTTGTGACATCAGTGTGGTTTGAGGTTTCTGTGTCAGCTGGACTCAGCTGTTTCCCGCTGTCGCTTAAACACCGTCTCTTCTTCCATGTCACTGCTTCGACTTCCCTTTCTCTGTCTGTAACGGTTCACTGTACATCTTCGGCGTCGGTCCTCGCGTCCTTTTCCTGTCGCTGCTGTCTTATCCTGCCCACTCCGTCAGCAGGATGTGACATCAAACCCAGCGGCGCTTTGTTTTACCACCTCTGGCTGGAAATAAACTTGTGTTTGTCCAAATCTGCAGGTATGGGCATATAAAGAGCCCCCTGTGAGTGCTTTATTGCTCCATGTGTGAGAGTGTGTTTAATGGTGTAGAAAGTCAAGGTTAGGCCGTGATGGAGAGTAATGTGCCCACTGCTGATTGGATCAGATGAAAGGTCAGGCAGAGGTCGAACATGCTTTTCCACGTGTCTAGAAATAATCTGACAGCCTCATGTGGAAGAGACGAGGAGGGAAAAGCACAAAAGGAATAGAGAACGGGAGAGTTATGTGTATCCATTTATTGCTGACTCTGCTGTCTTGGTGAAAGTCACGGCTCATTTACTGGCTGACATTCAACCAGTCTGTTCCTGTACATTACTGAGCCACAGAATGCCTGTGGCAACAGCGCTGGCCTGTTGGCTCTGTGGCCCACTCAGCTGATATCCACACCACTTTACCATGGGCTCCACCGCCGAGTCCATAACAATACTTTTGTTGTTCTATAGTACACCACAATTTAGTGTTTTCAGTACAATGAAAGTGGCTCTTATGAGCACCGTCCCAGCACAGGCAGGCCAGCAGAGGAACTACTAGCCTCAGAAACGGTCCATTTAGAGCTTCTTAGATAGCGCTTTGATGGTTCGGCAGCCGCACTTGGGGACACATTCAAAGTCGTAAGATTTTTCAGATTGACCAACCTTCATGTCTTAAACCGGCCGCACATAGAGAAACGTGACTCATCTTGTGGTTCCCGACCCACATCTTTCAGTCTTGATGACGACCCGACAGAAATCATGTGATGCGTGGCGGTCATGACTTGACTTTGCGACTTTTATAATGGTTGGGCATGTAGACAATAGGAGGCACGACGCAATCGATGTTTACTGTCGATAGATGGTGCCAGTTGTCAGGTGTGAGTCGTGGAGTCAGTCTGCAGCTGTGTGCGAGGTACGTTCAATCGTGTCCCAGACGACCGGCAGCCGGCTTTAAAGTAATGATGAACTGTCTTTTCTTCTTACTTGCCATAATATAGATTTGCACAGTAGCTGTAGTAGCACTAATGCGGCCACTGGGTGGGCCTGTACCCACCCTTCCTCTACACAAGACAACTGATGGTCTGAAGCACATTTAGAAGACAAGAAATGGCACAAATTAACTCTTGACAAGACACATCTGTGAACTGAAAACCATCCCAGGTGACGACCTTGTGAATCTGATGAGACAGTACCATGAAGCTAGATGTGGCTACTTTGGACAATGTGTTCGTTTACAGTTTGGACGTCTTCAGCATTAATGTACAATGTTAAAAATGATTAAAAAATAAAGGAAAAACAAAACATTTTCCATGAACCAGGGCTGTACAATTAATTCTAATCACAGTATCAGCCTGTGTGATTATAGTCTCATCAGGCATCAGTTTAAAGGCCAAGCTTTAGGAAGATTCAGGCTGATCTAATTTGCACAAATGGAAAAATGACAAAGCGTCTGGAAAACAGGTAAGAACCAAGTCCTAGCTTACTTTGGTTTTTGAGGAACTTGTTTAAGTTTTGTGTCCATGCTATTTGTATGTTTGACTTGACGTTTCTGACTGAGTAAAATGTGTTTCTTTCTTCACAACCTACACAACGATGCCGTACAGACACGGCTGAATTGAACTGAATGGAAAACTGACATGAACAACCCTGCAAGTCGACTCAAATCACAATCGCAATTTGCTCAAAATAACCAAACTTTTTAACATATTGTGCAGCCTTGTCATAGAAGTGTTAAAGCACCAGAATTAAAAAATACAAACCTTCCACCTGCAGCTCTGTTTTGTCAGTCCGGACTATATTTAAAATATAACCTATTATGAAAGAGGAAACCAAAACATATAACAGTGGCCATTTCATCAGTTATTTCTTTATAACTGTCTCCATTATGACATTATTAAGTGAACCTCATTGTTGTCATTTTAATAATGCAGTAATGTTCACTTTATTGTCCATATTTTTCACATATAATCCTTTAATGATATAGTCTCGTCTCATTTCTTTTTCTGTGTAAAATGCTGAACTACCACCTCATCTGTTTAAATTAGGTTTTAAAATTTGGCTGCAGTACATGCTTTGTTTTCATGTTGCACAAAGATTTTTTTGTGCTCCAAACTACCATTATTTGTGTTTTTAAAAATTCATCCTTGACCTCTAATCTGAATTAAGACTATTCACATTTTCTCGGTGCAGCTTTTCAAACCTGCCAACAGAAAATGTCAGTTATGTTATTCAGATTTGCTTGACATTTTACAGAAGTGCTACTAATGTAATGGTGTTTTTTAGAATCATTGCTAATGTAATGGCCTTTACAAGTGACACCGTTCAGCACATTCATACATTCAGTCCCATTTTCAACCAACTGAATGATTTTTCAGTGATGTTTGAATGGAGACATAATGACAACGATGATGGTAATGACGATGTCTGAGCATCGTTGTATCACACCAGAAAAATAAGACATAAATCATATTTCCCATCAGTGCTGATCAGCCCTGGAGTCCATGAATCTGGAACTACACCAGAGTTAAAACCGACAGATGCGCCGGATACATGCCGACTGACAACCGAGACGAAAGCCATATTTGTTGGTCTTTTGTCCAGTATGAAAGTGACAAAGCATTTATGAAATGGTTAATGAAACTTGAGAACTCACTAAACCATTTGTGCCTTTTGTGTTATTCTCCCATGTCCATCTTTTTGAAACACCCTGTATTTATTTTTGCTGGATGCCAGAGCGTATGACTGCTTGTTCAGTTGGTGTATTGTGCTGTTGACACTTTTGACTGCACATGGGTACCCAGTTTGCAAAAACCAAACCAAGTGCCATTCCATCAGTACACAAAGGGTGTGTGCAGATTTTAGAGAGTGGCTCACAAACCTTATGAAAAAGGCCACCGTTTACATTTTTGTACATTTTTGTGCAAGCCAAAATGACGCGACTTCCAAGGGATGAAGCGCGACGTGACAGTCCTGCAGCATAATCCGGTTTTGAATCCATGAATAGTAAATTTTTATTTTAAACAAATTTTTATCTGTTGACTGTCAGTATCGTCCCCACCACTGTTGTATTCACAGCTCGGTTTTTTTCAACCTCAGCCATGTTCAGCATACGTCTCCAACGTTTAGCATGTGTAACCACAAGCAGGGAATGTGCTCTCAATGCTTTACAGTGCTTGGTTTCAGATATAGGCTCTTCACTGCTGCAGAGGCAGACACAGACCCTAACAGAGAAAGATTTGGCTCATACATACAAATAAAGAGCAGAGTCACTTGAGCAAAAATGCCATCTATTTTAAATTCCTCATGCGGCTAAGGTCCCTGTCTGCAGCCTGAAGAGGATCAACATCTTGTGCGCAGGTGAATCTGAGTCACTGAGATGATAAATTGACCTTCAGCTCACTGGGTATTAGTAAACGGGAATCACTCTCACTCTCCGAACCGTTTTTAGACGCTTGTTATATCAGAAAATAACACATAAGAGATGCGGTGATATATGGCAGTGCACCGTGGTATTCCAGATCTCGATCAATGGATCCTTGCGTTGTGCAGAAAACACAGATGGACTTAGATGTTTTTCCTCAGATGCAAAAGATTAGAGGCTGTAAACATGACTTTGCTCCTTGCTATGACTCCAAAAATAAATTAAATTTACTCTGCAGCCTGAGGCCATTTTTACTCTGATCTATGTGGGATCCTAGACGGCATGTTAACAAGTCGTGTCTTGATATTTGCTTTTCACACCCAGCATTGTTAAAATCACTTACCAGGCAGACTCCTCCGGGAAATTCACAGCCTATGTTCTGTTTTGTTCTTTGGTGAATTTGGTTGTGCGTTATGCAGCTTAATAATTCATGCGGTTGGTTTTTGACTGCAATTCTTGCAGGTTCCCTGAAAGAGAGTTGAAAAATTAATTTCACATGCCAGTTTGGGCACTAAAACATTAATGAGGCTGTTAAAAAAAAAGTCAATATGCATGGTTCAAATTAAAAAACAGATTTAAGTGTGCAGTTGGCATTTTCAGGCTTCAGGAGAAAGAGGAGGTTAAGACATAAATATATTCACTATTAAAAGTCCAGTGCGTAAGATTTAGGGAGATGTAAAAGGAATAGAATATGTGTAATTATGTTTGTGTATTATGACATGAAAATGAGAAGATGTTGGATTCTTGAATATATTTTTATGTCTTGAGATGTGACGAGTAATCATGCTGATTGATAACCATGTCATTGCTTAAACTCTAGAAAGTAGATTCATGAGTGCGAAGTCATACTAGAAAGTCAGACTCTGCCTCCATGTTTGGACAGTAGCTGTGTTTGATTTTATTGTTTTGTCGTCAGGTGACATCCAGCATTAAGGTACATCGCCGTTGCCCACCATGTTTGGATGTGAACCACAGGTAACATGTCTTAAACTAAAAATCCCCACAGTGGACAATACCAATGCATGCTTTGCGTGACCAACGCGTTTTCTGCAGCCACCGTCGGTTTGGATGCGGGGGTGTTCACTGTGATTTTCAATCTACAGCATTCTTTTCCTTGAGCTGGATGCATGAATATTTCACCACAGGACTGATTAAGTTTGTGAATCCGACCTTATTTCACCTGTAAATATCAAACAGCAGATTTTCACCTCCTGTTTTAAAAAAAAAAACCCATCTTTGGATCCATTTATACCAGGCTCAGCTGTGACCTGGCAGACCGAGCAGCCAGTGCCCTGGGTCCAGATCGACCCAAGTCAACCTTTGGTTCATTTGGATAGTTTCGACTTTTGGAGCACTTGCAAGGAGTTGCGTAAGAAATCTCAACAATGAAGAAAGAATGGAAACGGAGCACAGAGGATGTTTAGACTGAGGCAAGGTAATAGCATGCTAATTTGAAGTGATTTGCCATAACATTAACCGCTGAAGTGGCCATAATGTTGATTATATCATTCCAGTGGCTTTCGTCAGCGGGTGAATGTATCAGGCAGCAAGTGAACATTTAGCCTCGAAGTTGTTGTACTGAAAGCAACAAATTGTCCAAACTATGTATAAATCTCAGCAACTTTGACAAGGACCAAACTGTGATGGTACATGATTGGGTCATTGCATCCGAACCTAAAGATGTTGTTGGGTTTCAGACGTCCGCTAGAGCTCAGGTGTTAGATTGGAGCTGTTCTGGCATCAAAAGGAGGAACCGACACAACAAAACAGTATGTGGTAGTAGTGTTTTGTTCCCTTAGATCCTCTACTGGACTGAGATTCCGTCGTCCTTCCTTCCTCACGGGGTTCTGTCCACTGCAGGACCAGGACCAGCCACAGTGTGGCCCTTGTTTAGGTTGTTTACATCCTTATGCCACCCAATTTTTGTTTCAAATACATCGACTTCAAGGACTAAATGTTCACTTGCGGCCTCATATGTCTTACCTACTCACACTGTAATAAGATCATTGACATTATTCCCACTTCACCTGTGAGTAATAACGATGTTCCGGCTGATCGGCGTACAGGGCATGTAAATGATGACACGGCGTATTAGGAAATTCAAATGTATAAAACAAAACCCTTTTCTCCTCGGATCACATTTTCAGGTGCAAAAACTCTCTCGACAACACAAAATAAAAAACGTATTAAGTTTAATTTGGGGCATAAGTAGCTGGGAGACAAGTGGTAATATGTACAGTAAGTGTCCTATCGATCTTGTGTGTCTGATTTAAATGACATTTTTTAAAGTCATCTTTCAGATTCGATCTTCATCAAACGCTGCTGCTGTTGACACTTTTTAATCCGTACTGTGGCTGCTCGAGTGTATGACTTACCACCATGACGTTGTTTTCTCCTACGAACCCTCTAAATGTCTAAACCTGCAGCCTCGACAATTCAAAGAGTGGTTTTTTTTTGGACAGAAAGGAAAAAAAAAACATGCCCTGAGTCACAAAAAATATTTAAACCACTCACAAACCACATGGCATCTGATGCATGATTTACATGAAAATGTGTTTTTCATTTTCCTCTTTTTGTTCACTTTATTTATTATTTTATTCACTTTGCATTTTTTTTGTGATTAAAAAAAATTACAAACCCTAACCCTAACATACTTGTTATTTATGTTGGTTTTTGTTCATTTTCTTGTTTGTATTTATTTACTTAATGATTTTGTTTATTTTGCTCCTTTTTGTTCACTATTTATTATTTTGTTCATTTTGCAGGCTATTTTTGTGATTTTTTTTTATTTTTGTGACTTATTTCACTTGTGATTCTTTCTTTTTGCTTTTTTTTGTTATTTTTCATGAATATTTTCATATTTTTTATTTATTTTCATTCAGTTGATTTGCATTTTTGTGAGTTTGTCATATTCCTGGTTATTTTATTCATGATTATTTGTCTTAATCATGTAAGATTTCTAATTGATTTCAGGATTTTGCCGGCTTTTGTTTTTGTTTTGGATCAGTTTACATATTATATTTAACCTGGTTTATTCTCTTCACTATTTTATTCATTTTGTAAATTATTTGTATCAGTTTTCTGTTAATTTTTGCTCATTACAGTATACTGTATAGTTAATTTTTTTCATCAAGTTGTTGATTTAGTGCTTAGCCCTTTCATGTATGAATTATGATAACCTACTTCAGGATTTTTATTACTCTTTAGGCATGAACAAAACTTAATTTTTCCAATTTAGTGGACACGTGATCAATCACAATTTCCTCAAATCACAAAATCAATACTTGGATATTTTTTTAACAATTGTATTGCTCCATAGTTGTTGCTTGGTGTCCCAATTTTAATTTTTTTGCCTACGAGGGTCTCCCGGACAGATGTTTCTCTCCTGCAAGGCGCATCTGCACTTCCGTCGACCATCTTGTTTTATACATTTTTTTTTTTGAAAGACGTGACGAGTGGGGGGCAGCGTATGTCATGACACATTCATAACACATGAATAACTGTCCACTGTAGTGACCACTGTCCCTCAAGGGGTTAATTTGCTCATGGTGATTAATTAGTACAGTTTGTTACTTCCATCACTGGCCAAAGTGACAGGAGGACCTAGGGATGCCACATGTGGGTCCGGAGCCATAGTTTGCACAGCCCTGTGCTCACCACACTGATTTAACACCACAATCGCCACTTTTTTTCCCCCCAATCACATGACTATTAAAATGCGATGCTTGAAAAAGGTTTCGGATTAAGCCTCCAGTGCCAGGAAAAAACTCCGTGGAGCAGTTATTAAATGAGTTCACCGCCCCCCCACAGCAGTACTTTTTCCAGCGTGGACTACGTGTAATGAAGCTCGAGATCTATAGGTTTATGTGCATCCATGCATGAATCCCTTTGCGTGCGATAGTGATGTCCGGTGGTGTTTTATGTGTCCGTAATGCGCTGCATGGCTGCACTTCTGTGTGTCTGGGAGCAGCGATAACGGCTTTATCAACGTTTTCATTACCCCGTCGAGTTAAATGATACCGATCTGCTCCGTCCTGCTCTTTCCTCACACACGTCCGAAATATGATCTCAAACACTGTCTTGAAAAGTTGTTCTGGGTTATTGTTTTTTTTTTTTTGGCTGTTATTGTTGCAGTTTCACCGTCGGTGAAAATAGTTTGCCCGAGAACAGAGACAGACGAGTAGCCGCAACGAAAAGATAATTTTAGCTCGACTTCAGTTTCCCTCCCTCGGCCTCCCGTTCTCATCTTACATCTCCGTGGCACTTGTGTTTCCTCGTTTTTCATCCGCCGTCTATTCATCCCCTTTCCCTTCTGCATCCTCAGCTTCTCTGCGCATCCCACTCATCAATATATAATCACGTTTTCTTCTGGTTCCCCTTGTTTTTGGGTTGAAACTTCCCCTGTGAGCTGTACTTAAGGGCCTGTGCCTACAGTATGTGCACATTATAGGCAGGGCTTTTTCTAGCTGCTCTAAAATGGCCATAAATAGAGGACATGGGTAATGCTGAATAATTAAACACATTCTCTCTCCACTCTCCATCTTCCTCTCTCTCTCGCGTCCTTTCTAGTTCTTTCGCAGGCTCTCTCACCCCTTCTTTCTTCAACTGTTGTCACCCTCTTTCTCATCATTTCCCTCTGTCTGCTCTCGCTTCTACATTTCCTTCCCTTTATTTCTCTTTCACATCTACTTTTTTTTCAGCTCTCATCTCGTCATCCGCTCTTTTTTTCTCGTTCCGCGGTGCTTCTTTTTCCGTGCTTTCTCCTCGTTCTTTCGGATGGATGTGAATATTTCATGGAACTTACGGGAACTGCAGTTCCTCTGTTTCTCCTTCACACGCCGAACAGGATTTTCCCCGGTCGGCCACTGGCTCCAACGCCGGCCAAATGACTGACAGGACGACTTATTGACTGACAGGCTTATTGATCGGCTAATTGATTAATCACAGCTTCTCCGCGTCTCCCGCGGGAGAAGTCATTTTTATCCTTGATGGACGCGAGGACAAGTTTTGAGGGCGACAAATCATATCTGAGACAGACGGACACAGACGCACACGTACGAGTACGTCTGTGTCCGTCTGGCACCGACGAAACGCTTCCTGTCTTTATGCGGTTTTCATGTCTGCGAGTGTGAACATGTGTGTTGTGCGTTCACTTTTCACATACTTTCTTGTTGAGCTGTGCAAAAAAATGTCACAATAGTTACATGACCAGACCGAAGTGTTTTTTCTTTATTTTTTATTATTTTCAGCGTTGTACATAAATACTGAAGACATCCAAACTGTGAAAGAACACGCATGCAGTTGTGTAGTAAACAAAACATGTTAAGCAAACCAGATCATATTTTACAGTGGCATGCAAAAGTTTGGGCACCCCTGGTCAAAGTTTCCGTTAATGTGGACAGTTAAGCAAGTGGACGATGAAATGATCTCCAAAAGGCATAAAGGGAAATAAACGACAGTCCTTTGCAATATTTTAAGCATTATCAGTATTTTTGTTTTCTGCAGTTTTAGAGTGGAGGTCAAGATAAGTTCTGGAAGACCAAGAAAAATATCAGAGAGAACTGATGGTAGGATTGATAGGAAAGCGAGTCAGAGCCGTGTCTGACTGTAGAAGTCCTCCAACAGGGTTTTGAAGACTATGGGGTTGTGGTACAATAAACTTTTCATTATAAAGACAAAATGTCGCAGTAAATCACTCGTCAGATGTTATGTTATATATCCATATGTATCGCAATAAGAATGGATTGATCAGATCTTCTTTTCCTTTGGGCTGTTCCCTTCAGGAGTGGCCACAGCGAATCATCTGCCTCCGTCTCACCCCGTCCTCTGCATCTTCTTCTCTCACACCTTCATGTCCGTCTTCACCACATCCATTATCCATCCCTCTCCTCTCTCTGCCTACGGACGTGGTTTGGCGTAGGTTTTACGTCGGATGCCCTTCATGACACAACCCTCTGCATTTATCCAGGCTGGGGACCGACGTAAGAAAGAACTCTGGCTTGTGCCCCCCCCCCCCATGGCTGTATTAATGGAGTCATCAGACATCATGTTATGAATCCATACGTATCGCAATAAGAATGGATTCATCAGATATGGTGTTATAAATCCATTTTTATCATGATAAGAATGGATTCATCAGATATGGCGTTATGAATCCATATTAATCGCGATAAGACTGGATTCATCAGAAATGGTGTTATGAATCCATATTTATCGTGATAAGACTGGATTCATCAGAAATGGTGTTATGAATCCATATATATCGTGGTAAGACTGGATTCATCAGATATCATGATATAAATCCATACGTATCGTGATAAGACTGGATTAATCAGAAATGGCGTTATAAATCCACGTGCATCGCGATAAGACTGCATTAATCAGATATCATGATATAAATCCATACGTATCGTGATAAGACTGGATTAATCAGATATGGCGTTATGAATCCATATGCATGGTGATGAGAATGGGCTCCTTCCTCCTCCACAACGCGCTGCTGCCTCCGTGCAGAGCAAAGAGGAGACAGGATGCAACCAATCTTTTTTTCTCTCTGATGACAGGACACATCCACTCTGCTCGTCCTCAGGCAAAGTGCTCGGCACACTCTTAAAATATTAACCAGTCACTCTGAGACACACACACACACACACACACACACAGCGGAGAAGCAGAAGTGACGGCTGGGGACTCGGGCCGTATGGGCTTTTATATGCTCACCCACTGTGACGGCAACTCGGAACAAAAAGCAGCTGCGTGGTTTCCATTTACTGCACTGGTGTGTCTGTAAATGTCTCTACAACGTGGTGACGTGGCCGCGTGCTGCAAACCGTCCCGTTGGTACCGGCGAGGCGGCCTCGTTCCGATCGTACGGCACCATGTCGAGCTCCGGACGCTTCAAACCGTTTCCTTTGCAGCTGCATGAAGAGCGTTTGAAAATAACATGACAACATGATGGTCGTGGTGCCGAGCGGCATGAACCCGAGGTGTGGGGAGTAAACACAGCCAGTACTCAAGTAAAAGTACCGTTACTTTATCAGCATTCAAGTACAAGTGCAATACTTCTAGATGTCAGGACTTGAGTAAACGTAGAAGAAGATCTCATACAGTAAGTGACTTCATAACATGGATTTTATTACTTATTATTTATCATGCATTCCATTGGAGCAATATGTTGTTCTAGTGAATTTTTGCTCATTTTGTTGCTTATTTCATTCATTTTTGTTAATTTACTTGAGTGTTTGCTCATTTTTGCTCATTTTGTTGCTTATTTCATTCATTTTTGTTAATTTACTTGAGTGTTTGCTCATCTTTGCTCATTTTGTTCTTTCCTTTACCATTTTTGATCACTTTCTTGTGTATTCGGTTCAATTTGACACATTTTCTTCACTATTTTGTTCGTTTTTCCTCATTTTTCCGGTCATCTGGGTCCTTTTTTTTTTTTTTTCTTCATTTCTGTTGATCCTCTTGAGCATTCTGGTTGTTTTTACTAATATACTGAATCATTTTGTTCAGTATTTTAATACCTTTTCTCTATTATTTTGGTCATTTTCCCTCATTTTCTTGATTACCCCCCCCCCTTCCCCCCACCTCATATATACTGCTGGATCCAGTGCAGAACACACT
>JAQQAE010009722.1:0-14459 GCA_029823295.1 Pseudamia nigra
CACACTAGAGGACAGTCTGAACTCCACACTGCCCACTAGTGGATGTATTGTGTACATCCACGCCAACGTAAAGTACGTATTGGCGAATAAATGCCAGCAACGGTTGATACACAACGTACTCGCGTAGAGAATAAATGGGCCTTAAGGTGAAAAAACAAAGAAGATGATCTGACAAATTAGAAGGAATGAACACAATTCTGTTCAATTCTTTATTTCCCCTCCTGGTGTTACACAGAACCCGTAGACAACAAAGCAACAGGGAAACAAATTATTCCTTTCATACAAACAAAATAGACCAAAAAAAACAGGAACAAATAAGCAAAGAAATAAATAAATAATTAGTCATGAGTAAAAGCTAATACAGTTTCTTTACAAAATTTTGCAAGTTTGCATTGTACAGTGGTATCTTTGGAATTAACTCGCTTCTCCACTTAATTTACATTTGGTCTAAGTCTCGTACGAACAAGCAAATATTTTTGCCTTTGTGAGTTAAAATGACGATTCGGACAAATAACGCTTTAATGAAGTACAGATGGAATGTTCAACGCCATAAAACCTATCCGTAGTCAGTGGAATTCCACCGGCACCACATCTGAACTTCACCAGATAAATATCACCTAAACTACAAAAATAATTTTCCAGTTGGAGATCATGCTTAAATATCTGGTCATCTGTACGGAGGCTATTATTGAAGATTTTCCAATTCTGCCTCAAAATGTCCATTATTCTCATCCCGACTGCGGCTTTTACACACCTATCATTCACTACACCTGTAGGTGAGAAAATCCTGTATAATCAAATATTTGCTTTAACTTTGTCATCCACCGTGATTTGAAAACACCAGACAAAAATGCATCTTTCTGCTTGAAATTTTTTTTTTAATGAAAATGACCAATATACAAGTGCAGGAGTAAAAAGAACGACTGAAGCTTGAATAAAATGGTTTAGTTTAAATGAAAGGTAATGGTCTTTTTTTTTTATTTTGATGCAAACACTCATGAATCCTTTTAATGGAAGAACAAACTTCCAGCAGAACCAGCGGCTCTGGGCCGACTCGTTAGTGGCACAGAACTTTTTCCTACAGGTCTCAGGAACTGCTTTTATTTTCTCCCCATCTTCAGCTAAAAACTCATGTATTGCACATTATGATATGAGAAAGTTTGATTTTTGATGCTCAGCTGGCCCTGATTCTGCCCTTAATGACTTATTTGTCCAACAAAAGGCACTAGTGTCTGCGTTTTTGATTATTATTGTGTATGGGACCATAATGTCCTCACAATAAACATTTGTATGTCAATCTATTTGGACAATTATCACAATAAACGTCACATTTTAAAGACTTATTTTTGGTCCTTGTTAAAAATGAAAGAAACCAGATTTTAAATTTGTGATTTTTAAGTGCATTTAAAAGATTGTTGTGAGGGTTGTGTCAGGAAGGGCATCCGACGTAAAGCTATGCCAGATCAAACATGCGAATCGTTGGTATTTCGCCGTGGCGACGCCTGAGGGGAGCAGCCCAAAGGAGAAGAATTGATTTTTGATGTTGAGCTGGCCCTGATTCTGCCTGGTTCTCAAAATGGGTGGTAACGTTTAGAGCAGAAAATGTGCAGTTTACTACGACCTCCGTGAACATCGAATGGGGTGAAATCTTCTATCACGCATCCATTTAGATGAGACAGACTGATGTGTGTGCGTCTACCTGTCCGGCAATGGAGCCACACGCCCCGGCAGCGCCGCTCACAGCCATGGTCTGATTGGCCCCTTTTGTGACGTGGCCTTTCTCTCGGACCCCCAGCAGCGCCGTGAGGCCCGTGATACCAACTGCACCCAGGAAGTAGGACAAATGCCCGTCAACTAACTGTGGATCAACCTGCAGGCAAACAGAAGGTAGAGTCCACAAACCGTCCACTGACCGAATAAAGCCGGGTGATACGGTCAAAAATGTTCCCGTCATCAAATGGCACACATTTAAACAGACGAAACAAGCACAGTTCCCAGAATTAGGCTCCATAAAAAGCAAAATTATGGTCACATTAAAAAAAAAACCTCATATGCACAGTTAGCAGACAAGTTACACACACGTTAACAAAGCAAAGTTCCAGACAGGCCTTGGTTTGTGTTTTGATGTGAGATGATGACAACATGGATGCATATGTGGTATCAGTCCCGATAAGGAAGCCAGCTCTCTCTCCCCTCATATGTCCACATCGAAAAGTCTCACGACACTTGACCGTGGTGACACAGGTCCATAGAGTCCACTGAGCTTCCACATCAGAGTGTGAAGTGGTGAGCGGAGTATGGGTGAAAAAGCAGAGCAGCGTCTCCTCCAAAGGGGGGTGGGGGGTGTGCTCAGGCCTCTCAAGGCTGGCAAAGGGACCCGAAGAACAAAAACAAAAGTGACGTAAAGGATGCAAAAAAGTCAAAAACAAAGGAAAACGAAGGTGACGGTATGAAGGACACAAAACAGACGATGGTGGTGTAAAAGGTGCAAAGAGACAAAAATGACATAAAAGTCTCAACCAAGACGGAAATGATGAAAGAGACAAAAACATGATGGCAAGGCTGTAAATTCAGTTCATATCATTATAGAAGCAAAAGAAAAATGTGCACCCCACTACAAAGTATTAGAAGAAACCTGCGCTGAGGTGTAAGGTACCTTCTGTAGGACACTTCCTGCCACGACGGCGTGAGTCTGCCACGGCCAGTTGAATGAAGTGACCACGTCTCCGTCAGAACAGGAAGCGCAGCGGCTGGCCTCGACCACGCCCACGCCGCCGCCGTCCACGGTTTCAGACAGCTGCCACGGACGCAGGTAGTCCGCGCCGGTGTCCTCGTTCATCCGGCAGCGCTGACGGGGAAAACAAACAGCCACATGGACGGATGCAGTCAATAAGCTGGACACTGGGTTATTTATAGTTCATAGGAAGTTTTACAGTTTGACTTACACGGATAAGACTGTCTTTACGTTTTCATATTTCCTTCTCCATGACTATTCCTTGTTAATTTTATTGATTATTTTGTTCTTTTTAATTTTGCACAATTCCTGTATTATTTTGATTGTTTTAATTTCCTTGCTTGTTTTTGTTCATTTCTTCATATGTTCATGCAGCATTTTGTTCATTTTTGTCCTATTTGCTCATTATCTTGCTTATTTTTTTTCCATTTTTAGTTTTTCTTCACTTTGTTGGCTATTTTATCTCATCTATTTTATCTTCTTATTGCTATTTATTGATATTCTGCACCTGTCACTGACAGTAGAGAAACTGTAGCACTTTATGGCTGGATGCTTAAGGCACAAATAAAGATTGATTGATTGATTGATTGGCTGATGATGACCACCATAGATGTGAACGTATGAATAATGTCCTGTCCCTGCTGTGACCCAGGTCTGTAAACTGAACTGCCCCCTGGGGATAAATAAAGTATTGTGAATCTGAATTTTGAATATTTTACTGATTGCATATTATTTTAAACTTTTTTCATTTTGGATTATTTTATGTGACATTTTTTAAAAAAAACTTTTTTTTTCATTCATTTTGTTCATTTTATTAATTATATTGTTATTCATTTTCATTCAGCAAACTTATAATTTAAGCCATTTGTGTCCATTTTGTTCATTTTCCTGATTATTGTGTCCATTTAAGAAAATGTCTTCAGTTTTGTACGAGTTTGTTTTTGTAATGAGGTAGTCTTTCTTTGTTCTTATTGTTAATATAGTGCTTCTTTTGTCCATTTTTATTATTTGTTATATGTTATTTCCATCACTAGACAAAAGACACAAGAGCCACTGCTGGATGGTGGAAATTTGACACATAATCGCAGTGTGTGGATCCGAGAGGCAACGACCGGGTTTGTTCACTGAGGCCGATGCAGAAGTAACTTTACGTTGTAATTCCACCGTTTGGCCACTGGGGAACCGATCGTCCGGCTCCAAAAAGCTTTTTTTCCCATAGATACATATGATTCTATCTGAAAATACTAAGCGAATACAATTGTTTCACGGGTCATCATGGTCTCAGACGTTTTATTTGTTTAACTTTTTACTCCGTTATTAAGATATTACGGCAAATAATCCAACAAATGACTGCCATGCTGGGGTTTGATTGACATGTCGCTATAGTAACAGCTCACTATAGTGAAGCTGGACCGATTCAGACCTTCATATGTTATATTTATTCAATGTTCATAGTTATATATGACATACACTCGACTGCAGCTGTGGGTAAGTGTCTACATTAACAAAACTATGACATGCGAGTAACTATAAATAATTTCTTCGGTTGATCGTTAAAATTTAATTTGTTATTTCTAAAAGCCATCATATTTTTTTATTTCTCAAACAAATGTTTGGGCCTGAAAACAGGTTTTGATGTTTAGTTTTGTTCCATAATACTGTACTTTTTTGAAAATTTAAAATCTACAAAGGTTTGAATTTTGAGAGTGTTTAAATCGGAGAAAAATGTGTGTTTAAAGTGTGTGCTGACGGGTTTTACAGCCTTAAAACAAGTATAATAATTGTAAAAAGAATAATAAAGTTGACCACTTCGCGGATTTCGCCCATCGCGGGTTATTTTTAGAACGTAACCCACGCGATAAACGACTTTGTTTGACACTGCGTGGTGAAGTAAGCCAGCGGCTAGTATTAGCTTCCCATGAGTCCCCTGGCATGAGCCCCACTGCCGTTCGTCCAAATATGGTCACATCCTGTTTTTGGCTCCAATATGCCGTCCAGGAAGTGACAACCTGATTGACCTCAAAATGACTTTTCAGAAACTAATGGGTGACGTCACGTTGTCCATAATGTGGACACAGATTTCAATGCGTTCTGTGTAAATACCATGTAGGGGTCAACAGACAGGTAAAGTGTGCGCACGAGGACCTCGCCATCCTTCAGGTCACGTGACAGAGTCCGCTTCTCCAGCCGGAAGTTGTCAGGAACTGGCTCTGCGTTTTTACCTTGTGCAGAACAGTTACAACAGTGTGTGAAGTGTAAACGTTAGCCACATTAGTGCGGTCGTGTTGCAGCACGCACAACCAGAAACGAGGCCATGTTTTGATAAACACTGGTAATGTTATTGCACGTTTCCTACCGGGTCTGGAGTTAAGAACGACTCTCTGCACCTGCATCGTTGAACGAGTGTTAAATTCAGGGTCGGTGTGTTGGTATGCAGAGCTGGCAAAAACAACGCGAGCTTTAACGTGGTTACGGTTTGTACAGATCAAATAACAGTGCAGCTAAAGTATTACGCGTTAGATACAATACACGAAAAAAATCCCAATACTTGAGAAAACTTATCCAGACGTTTGTGTGCGCTATCCGAGTCTGTCAGCTAGCACAAGCCCATTCAGAGTGAGAGAAGGCCCTGTCACGCACTTCCGTTTTCGTTAAAATCCCATTCGCTAGCAAGACAGCTTCCTCGAATTTTGCAGCCGTTTCACTTTATCCATGTGAAACCCGTTATAATAACTACATGAATTGTCACGCCAAGGACAGATAATTACTCGGCCAATTTTTCGGAATTTTAAATACGTGACAATCTCAAGTGGCTGTGCTAACGCCAGACTGCATTTCCGGTGTAGCTGAGCGCGAACCATCTTGTCAGTCTGTACTCTCTTTGTTCACGGTAGCAGTAAATCAGAAACGAGCCACTTTTCTGGTGACAGATCGCCGCTGCAACTTGACACAGTCCGCAAAAGATCAAAGGACAATAGCTTCCTTTGACGCGAAGCTGCGGATATAAATGTGGTTTTGTGTCGCTCGCTGTCATAAAGTGTCACCAAGAGAAACCGGGAAACTTATCTGAATGTCTCCGGTCTCTGCAGCCGCCTTTACAATTAGCTTAACACCGTCAACTTTAGCTGCATCATAGCGCCGTCAAACCGGGGAAATGCAGCCTCCTGCGCCATGGACGGACACGGTTTCACGTAAGTACTGCATGGATATATGTTCACTTCTGCCTTTCCGTTCACACCGAAATAGCCGGTTCGTTGCAGTGCTACCGGTCACACTGTTGCGTTTGTTTTCTGACATTTAGCCACGAAAACCTACTGTTACTGTAGCCATCTCTGCTAACTCTCCATGGGCGTGAAATAGGTGGATTCCACGGGGGTGAGGGGGGGGGAGATAAAATCCCCCCAGCCACCCACCTCAACACCACAACCATATAACAGATTTCATGTAAGATGATGAGTAACTAACTTAATTACCTGAATAATAACAGTTTTGATCACTGTTAGAGTTCAATTTTTAAGTTGACTTGAACTTGTTATTGTAATTTTTTTTTATATTAGAGCTGGGACAATATGCTTTGGATTTTATCATGATAGTTTGGTGCTGATTGATTCGGTTTGTCGGGGTCAGTTGGCCCCTCTGGCCTCGTCTACCATCAAAAATTAAGAAAAAAAGTATTGAGCCTGAGGATCAATATTGATATTTAACACCAGCTATGTTCCTGCTAGCTAGCTAATATCAGCAGCTACCGACCTAGCAGCGTGCTAACAACAATACAGTAGCATCAGACGTCGGTAAACAAAAGCCTACAAAACGCGTGCAGCCCACGAGATGCGTGAGAACTACGTAGTTTCATGCTTCCTGTTAGTGATCAACTGATATGGGTTTTTTAGGACCGATACCGATTATTAGTAAAGGAAGCCGATAACCAGTATTTGCAGCCGATATTCATTTGCAGTAAAAGTGTAAAAATTGGAGTAAAAATGTTGAATAATACAAACACTTAACTTGGTTTAAAGGCCTAAAGCATGTTTATTTAACCAAAAAAATAGAAAATAAATGTGTCCAGAAGTGCATGGATCCTAGACTCACAAGTTATTGTAGTACTCTTGAGCTGTAGTTTTTTTACGTGACTTTCACGCAAACACACACTATTCTCCACATTACATACGTTCTCCCTATCAATAATACATATTCTGCTGAGAGGAGGGCCGGCGAGTTAATGTTATGCTAAAAACCAGTCAGCCTTCATGTCAGCGTACTTCCCTGAAACGAAACAAGAACGGATTGAATTTCTTAATCTCACAATCACATACACAGGACTGTTTCCACAGTGATATTTCCAACAGCATTGTTCCAAAAGCATAATAATAATAATAATGAATGAATGTGCGCGTATGGGTGTGTAATATACACTTTATATGGGAGTTTTCGTGGGTCCTGGAATGGATTAATATTATATTTACATATATTCCTATGAGGAAAACCCGTCCCGCTGTAAGTAATTATCGCCATACGAATGTCACACCGGAACGGATTAATTTCGTACAGCGAGGTACCACTGTAGTCATATTTTCTGCCGAGTTAAAATGTCCCATATGATAAAAGTTCATTGGTGGAATAAACATCAGGGCATGTTTCTTGAGCTGTATGAAAATCACGTCGCACTTATAATCTGTTTCATATTATTGAATATTGTCAAGTTATTTTTTTAAACACGTGCCGCTCCCAGCTTGAAAAAGGACTGATTACCTGCTTCTGGAGATTTTAACTAGGTTCCACTCAAACATTAGACATTTTCTGCTTTTCCTTCTTTCATTTAGAAACTTCCCTCAGGTATCACAATCAAGAGGTGAAAAACGTATATCATCACATGAATATCAGTACAAAGTTATGACAATGCCCAGTTTAATGCAAAATAAATGGAATTACCAATAAATGTGACTAAATATCAACCAAAGTAAACACATTTATTAAGGATTAGTTTTGCAAATTATACAAACCAATTAACAAATATTACATTTCACATGAAACTATAAATTTAAATCTTTGAACAGTGTTTTAAAATGATGCAAATATTTTAATTATTCACGTTTTTTCCATTTACAAGCAACGGACTGGGCGATACATGCCAGCCTTACTGGCTGCTGTTTTTAAGCAGAATCATATGTGCACACGACGCTCCGTCCACACGGCGTGCACGCCACCAGCCTCTCGCCACAATGACCGCTTCCCCTGTTTGAAACTTCAGGTGTCAGCTGGTTGCCAGTCACCTGCACCTGAGGCAGCTCCTCTGCAGCCCCCCAGGAGTTCGCCTTCACAAACAGGATGAGGTTTATGTGGAATATCAGTAATAACGTTTGCCCCCTTACTTGTTTTTCTGTGGAAGTCTGATAAACCTCATTCATTTTATGGCGAGGAACTGAAGCAGTTGTATTTCTCTATTCAGAACCGCAGCCCCGTTCATTTGAAGAAGAAGGAAAAAAAATCATTCATGAAAACATTCAGTTAGTATTTTCGTGCTTCCTCAATCTGCTTCTTTGTAAGTTTGGATCAGAAGTAACATGTTAAAACAATAGACTGGCACAGACACAGCATGCTGGACGATCGTGAATAAATTCAGTGCATAATTGCCGTTATTGGGCGAGCGTTTGGTTTGAGCAACACTTCAGGGCTTAAGTTCCCTGTGTGACAACAAAGTAAAACAGCCAAGATATTTTAACAGTGGTAGTTTGGACACAGTTTGTCCCTCAGTGTTTTTTCTTTACTTTTATTTTCAGCATGTTACATTAATTCTGAAGCCTGCTTCTTAGGATGTTTTTTCTACTGGATTTTTTAAGGTGGAATTTTAATTTGGATTCATAGGCCTTGTCTTTTTAGTGAACTTGTTCAGATGTATTTGTTGATAAGTTTGTCATTCTGGATTTTATGCTGGATATGGTGAGATCAGTGGGCAGAGATGCTGGTCAGTAAGTTTAGGTTGTAATACCGTCACTGGCCACTGGGGACATTCATCCGGCTTCAATGAGCCTTTTTCCCATAGAGATACACTCGACTTCTATTTGAAAATACTAAGCGAATACATTTTTATCATGAGTCATTATGGTCTTAAATGTTTATTTGGATCCTCTAATAAGTAACGTGATGATTCATCTTTAACTTTTTTCTCCGTTATTAAGATATTACTGCAAATAATCCAACAAATCACTGCCGTGCTGGGCGTCAATTGACATATCACCATGGTAGCAACTCACTAGTGAAGTCGGACCGATTTGGACTTTCATATCTTCTATTTATTCAATATGTGCATATTTTTACCAGAGATATCCACAGCTTCAGTCGACTGAAAGTGTTTACAACAACAACACCGTAATATGACTTCATCAGTAAGCTAGTAGCTAATATTAGCTTCCCATGAGTCCCCTAGCATGAACGCTCAGTTAGCCCCGCTGCCATTCGTCCAAATATGGTTTAATCCTCTTTTTGGCTCCAAAATGGCAGCCAGGAAGTGACAACCCGAGTGGCCTCAAAACGACCCTTCAGACACTAATGGGTGGCGTCACGGTCACTTTGTCCAGTTATATATACAGTTTATGGTTAAGATGGATTTTGAGGCTGAATTTTGAAGGTGGATATTTAGACTGGTTTTAAGTTGCTGTTTTTTAGGCTTTTAGCCTGTTTTGAACAATGATGGGTGAAAATCTAATCTAGGGGGACCCAAGATTGAAATTAAATTGCTGTAACTGAGCATGTCACGGGTGCTGTAATATTGCACCGTACCCAGCCTCTGCCAGCCAGGCCCTTTGTGTCACCATTACATTACACCTACAGGTCCATTCAGATGAAAAGGCCCAGAGGAGATCAGTTAGGTCGTATTCAAGCTTTTCTTTTAATATTTACACCTAAATGCAGTCATTTATTATTATCCGACAGCTCAAATAAACAGTCAGAGCAGGGAACACACACACACACACACACAACAAATCAAGACAGTTAATTATGCCTGGATCCTATTGATGTGTGCCTGGTGGGTCCGGGAGCTGGCGTGGTTCGCTCTGGCTGACATTAATGGAACAGAGCCATCATTAATGTCCTTAGTTAAACCTGTGCTTTTCCTGCTGTGACAGGATACTACGCCTGCCAAGGAGAAACTGTTTGCAGAATAAAGGCAGTAGTTCATGTTGCAGCGGTGTGGTATTACAATCACTTCACAGTTATTTGTGTTGGTGTTCTCTAGTCATAGAATGTTACATGGTGATTTGTGTCGTCTTGGTGATCAAGTGCAAAAATAAATAAATAAAGGTTAAATGTGGACATTTTGGTGATGCCTACTGGTGAAATACAGGCTATTATAATCAGTCGTGGTAGAGCAAACAGTACCGGTACTCAAGTAAAAGTATTGTCCGTCCATCCATCATCTTCAGCTTATCCGGGACAGGGTCGCGGGGGCAGCAGCCTAAGCTGAGAAGCTCAGACTTCCCTCCCTCCTCCCTCTCCCTAGCCCCCTCCTCCAGGTCTTCTCAGTCCAGCTGAGAGTCATAGTCCCTCCAGTGTGTCCTGAGTCTGCCCCGGGGCCTCCTCCCAGTTGGAGCTTTTTTGGCAACTAGGGATCAGACCACCCAGGCCCACACCTTCAGCTGCCACCCAAACCACACAGCACCGGACCCTTACGACCCTTCCTGCAGGTGGTGGGCCCACAGGAAGGCATAGTCATAAGGGTCTTTTAGTCTGACCTGTCACCTAGGACCAATTTGCCTTGGGAGACCCTACCAGGGGTGAATTGCCCCCCCGAAAACATAGCTCCTAGGATTATTCAGGCACGCAAACCATCCGAGGAACACTGTTAAGTAAAGAGAAAAGACGGTCAGTGAGTCTGCAGCATCTCAAGAACTTTGAACGTGTGCACGAGTGCAGTCGTCTGGACCATCAAACACTGGTACAGTGGAACCTCGGGTTACGAGTGCATCTACACACAAAATTTTTCGGGTTACAAGGAAGACACCAGGCAAAATTTTGTCCTGTCTCACAAGAAAAAATCGAGTTGCCAGTAAAATAGTTCCCACTACTCACCCACCGCCTGGAAACGTAGACGTGAAACTGTTCGTTCCAGCGTTTTACATTCCTTGAGAGTTTAGTCGAGTTTTTCCTTACCTTTTGTCTCCGTCTTCCATCGCTCTCTGGATCCTGGCTCCAGCCTGTCTTCCTCCTGTGGTCTTGACCTGTGTTTTGTCTAGTTCGTACCTCTCCCTGTGGCTGTTCCCATCAGCCACCGTCTCTGCCTCCTCTGTTTGCTCCGTTCCATTACGTAATGATGTCTCACATCATTGTCACACCCACTTAAAGCAACAGGCTTGCCCTGTAAGAAGAGTTTTCTTGGGTCTTAGAACAGATTAATTGGTTATACATGTATTCCTATGGGAAAACCGGTCCCATCTCACGAGTTTTTCGTGTCACCAGCATGATGCTGCAACGGATTACGTTCGTAAACCGAGGTTCCACCATAATTCTAATAAAAACACCGAAAGAGAAGGTGTGTCCAAACTTTTGACTTGTAGTGTTTATGTGCCTCATTTGTAGGACTGTTTACAGTCCGCTGGAGCGGAGACACAGATCATGTCTGGTCGATGCTCCATGGAAAAGTCCACTTTTCGGGTCCGAAGCAGGAACATTTACGAAAGAATTTTAGATACAAGCAAATCTCAAACAACTGGTCTTTTCAAGAAGCTGTTTGAGGGAATGAGAGCGAGAGGGACTGTGATCACATAGTGGAAACAAATCTATTTTTAATCGGTGCTTGCAGAGCAGCAGTAAACAGGAGTAGTAGTGCAGCAGTCATGTTCACCAGCCACAGAAACAGATTTTATGTCATTTGTATTTTTATTGGGAAGCGATACTTTGCATGAGGTAAATGCAGCCAGTGTTCATTTTGTTTGTGCTTTTCGTTAAAGGCATCGTACAGGAGTCTGCAACCTTCACAGTGTAACAAGCCATTTTTGGACAGAAAGACAAAGAAAAAAATGTCTCATGCAACAAAAATATCTGAACCCTTTTATGAACCACATGACAAATGATGTTTGACAAATTTTTAGCTTATGTTGGGTTTTTTTTTTTGTTAAATGTATTGATTATTTTATTCTTTTTAATGAGCCTGTGTTTATTTTCATGATCGTTTTCTACATTTGTAATAATTTTTCGTTCATTATCTTGCCTTTTTCCTTTTTTTTCCTTTTTTTTGTTAATTTTCTTGACTATACTGTCATTTTTGGGGGTTTTTTGGTAGTTTTGATGAGTCTGTTCATTTTTCAGTCAGTTTTGTACATTTTGGTCAATTTTCCCTATCATTTTATTCATTTTGGATTATTTGAGTTTTGCCTTAAGCTTGTTCATTTTTGTTCATTTTCTTGTTTTTGATTATTGGCGTGATTATTTTATTTTCACTTCTTTTATTATTGGTCGGTCCATTTTATTTATAATATTGTTTGCCGTTGTTTATTTTCATGATTATTTTGTGGGGCATTTTATTGGGATTTTTCTAAATTTTTGTTCATTTAGTTCACTTTTTTTTTTTGTTTGTTTATATAGTGCATATTTTGTTCATTTTTATTTATGGTAGTCTGTCTTCTCCATCACTGTACAAAGAGACAGGGGCCGTAGAGCCACACTTGGCCCCCGAGCCACAGGTTGCAGACCCCTGGCATAGTAAGTCACCAGACACAGTAGGCGACGCCTTTATGCTGGAGGTCACCTGCTGTAAAATGTAAAAAACAAGAAGTCTGTCCTGACAAACAAGAACCATGACTCTGCTCGCTCCGTAAACATAAACACCTCATTTTAATGGAATAGAAACACAGTGATGCTGATTTCTGTGCGATTACACGGTAATTCTGAATATTATAATCTCTTACTGTAATTATATCCCTCTAAAGAAACCGAAATCTGACACTGCACCTTTAAAACATAGCATGTGATAAACATGTAGAAACCTGACTAATCATCTCACAGGCACAAACTTTATTAAGAGCCAAAAATGCAAAAGGTAAAAAATGTTTTAGTCATTATTAATAACTACCATGATACATGTCAGATCATTGTTTGTAATTATAATCCAAGTTTAAAGGCAGACTTT
The DNA here is from genome assembly GCA_029823295.1 of Pseudamia nigra. Lineage (NCBI taxonomy): Eukaryota > Metazoa > Chordata > Actinopteri > Kurtiformes > Apogonidae > Pseudamia > Pseudamia nigra. The sequence goes on from JAQQAE010009722.1 coordinate 12,858, forward strand.
TTATGCGAAGCACCAAAAGTCTGCCTTTAAACTTTTGTTTAAAAGTTATGTGTGGTTTTGAAGTGTGTAAATTATGTAACAAGATAAAAGCAATGCAAAGATGAAAAAAGAAAAGATCAAAGCAATGCAAAGATGAAAAAAGAAAAGATCAAAGCAATGCAAAGATGAAAAAAGAAAGGATAAAAGCAATGCAAAGATGAAAAAAAGGATAAAAGCAATGCAAAGATGAAAAAAAACTATATATATATATATATATATAGTTAAAATATGAAAAGGCATCAAGGACACAACAATTACATAAAAAGACAATGACAAAATAGTAAAAATGGCAAAGGTACAACAACATAATTTGCATGAAAAGGCATAAAAACAACATAAAAGATGAAAGATACGAAAAGGTACAAATAACTTGATAAACATAAGATGTAAATGACCTAAAAGATACAAAAACAACAAAAATGACAAACGATGTAATGGATGTAAAAAAAAAACCCCATAACTGACATGAAAAAGAGAAACATGGCATTGCTAGAACTTAGTTAAATTGATTGATTTTTAATTTAATTATTTAAATTTTAAATCCAATAAAGTCCAAATTCTTACCATTATAAAGACAAAGGAGAAATTGGTGTAAAGCAAACATAATTAAATATCCTGTTTCAAATGTATTATTACTCATGACTAAAATAATCTTATTGCCTATTATAGACAAACTTTTGGTGCTTTGTAGAAAAAAAAAGTTGTGTGGTTTTAAATAATCTGCAAATTATGTTGCAAGATAAAACCAATGCAAAGATGAAAAATATTTAAAATATAAAAAGGCATCAAAGGCACAACAATTACATAAAAGATGCAAAAAACATCAATTATGTAAACCATAAAAAGACAAAAATGATGAAGATACAACAATGCTATTTGCGTGAAAAAAGCATAAAACAACATAAAAGATGCAAAAAATGACATGAAAGATGCAAAAAGGTATAAATAACTTGATAAACAAGATGTAAATGACCTAAAAGATACAAAAACAACAAAAATGAGAAAAACAATGTAATAGATGTAACAAAAAATAACAACAGACATGAAAAAGAGATTGATTTTATTTTAATTATTGAAATTTTAAATCCAACAAAGTCCAAATTCTCACAATTATAAAGGCAAAAGAGAAATTTGTATAAAACAAACATAAATAAATATCGTGTTTTAAATATATTATTTATTACACATGACTAAAGTGATTTTATTGCCTGGCTCTAACATATGCATAAAATCATTAACATCCTAGTTATCAGCAGCAGAAATAAATGTCAAAGATGTGCAGCTATAATCCTCAGGTGTGTGTGTTATTAAAATAAAAAGTGTCACAAAATAAACCGGATGAATGTGTGAAATGAAAAGTGAACGCGCGCCACCGTCCTCTCCCGTGTGCGTTGGAATTTCCCGCATGGACTGAGAGGGATCTTGCTCCGTAAATTACAGCGCGTTGCGTGTGAGAGGAAGGCCTTATATGGTCATGGAAGTGGGGTGTAGCCTAAATATATTAAATAATCTATACAATGTGATATCATACAACCTAGTCTATAACCACATTTTTGATGCCAT
>JAQQAE010009723.1:0-14456 GCA_029823295.1 Pseudamia nigra
AAAGGTGAGTCTACAGAATACTGACTTAAAGGGTATGAATACTTATGCAAACACTTATATTTCATTATATATTTTTAGCTAACTGACATTACTTTGTAGAAATCTGTTTTCACTCTGACATTAAAGATTTGTTTTTTGTAAATTATTGCCAAACAAGGCAAATTATATTGACAATGATTTATTTTATACTGCAATAAAAAGTGAAACAAGGGGTATAAATACTTTTGCAAGCCACTGTATGTGGCATAGAGGCTGACCTTAGGATTTGCACGTGTTGCTATGTTTTGGAGTCAAATGTCAAAGGTCAAGGTTATAGGGTCATAAAAGTTCTGTCTATATCTGTTCAAACTCAAAAACAAATGAAGCTTGGCATACAGGTTGATACTGGGACTATCACCTGTCTATGTTTTTTGGAGACAAAAGGTCAAATGTCAAGATCATGGGGAAAAAGGTTCAAAATCACTTGTATATATTGCGACTTTATTATCAAAGCTAGGGCCATCAAATATGAACACTTTCGATCAAGTGCAACTGTAGCATTTAATGAGGTTCTGAAAGACTAAAAATATCCTATTTTTGTTTTAGTCATTTTGTCTTTTTTGTATTTTACACATACTCTATTGCTTTTCACACAGACCCACTCTGAGAAGCGTGTGGTAATTTTTATTTAATTTATTTTACACAATAATGTAAAATAAATTCAACATTTTTATATGAACTTCAAACAGAATGACTTGTTTCCTGTTTATGGCATTTAATCAGCTAACTCTGAACAGCCAAACTGGATTTCATGATTATAGATGACATTTCAATTATAAAAGATTATAGTAAACGGCATTGCCGGATGCAAGAAACTTTCACTGGACTATTAAATGAAAATGTCACATAATGAAGGACAAGTGCACTTAATGTACCTGATCTTTTCATGTTTCTCTTTTATCAAGCTAAGGGGTGTCATCCAATTTTTTCTCCAACATATGGTGAAATGTCTTGTTCTCATGGTCTTGAAGTTTAAGGTTTTAGAGATATCACATAAACCTTTTGTTGTTTTTTCTACAGCAAAGAAATGTCCGTCTTTAAATTCTCCTCATTATGGCTCTTTAGTCTGCACTGATCCTCATGGAACTTTCAGTTTTGGTTCAAAGTGTGTGTCAACCTGTGATGATGGGTTTTTCCTGAATGGAACGTCTAACGCTGAGTGCACATCTATGGGCATGTGGAGTGCAGATACCCCACACTGCTTAGGTAAAACTCAATAAATAAAAGTCTGCATCATGCATCCATCAAAATCAACCTCATATAGGAAAATGCAGTAGTTTAGACGTGTAGATGTTATTCTTAGACACTTTTTTGTCTTGTTGATCTTTTTCCTTCCAGCAAAGAGATGTCCTGCTCTGAATTCTCCTCCTCATGGCTCTTTTGTCTGCACTGATCCTCATGAACTCTTCAGTTTTGGCTCAAAGTGTGTGTCAGTATGTGATGATGGCTTTTTACTGAATGGGACAGCTCAGACTGAATGCACTTCCATGGGTCTGTGGAGCACAGATGCCCCAGATTGCTTGGGTAATAAAGAAAATGCTTTATTTATCTGCTGTATTCAACCTCAAATATTGAAATACAGTGCTTCAGATCCTAATCATGAAATTACAGATAACACATTTTTGTTTTTATTTTTTGCTTACTTGCAGCTAAGGAATGTCCTACTCTGAACTCTACTGCTCATGGCTCTTTAGTCTGCACTCATCCTCATGGACCCTTCAGTTTTGGTTCAAAGTGTGTGTCAAGCTGTGATGATGGGTTTTTCCTGAATGGAACGTCTAACACTGAGTGCACATCTATGGGCATGTGGAGTGCAGATACCCCACACTGCTTAGGTAAAACTCAGTAAATAAATGTCTGCATCATGCAACCATTGTAATCAACCTCATATCAAGAAATGCAATGGTTTTACTGATTTTCTTTCTTCCTTACTTCCAGCTATGGAATGTCCTACACTGGAATCTCCGGATCATGGATTTTTAGTTTGTACTGATCCTCATGGACCCTTCAGTTTTGGTTCAAAGTGTGTGTCAACCTGCGATGACGGGTTTTACCTGAATGGGACTGCTAACACTGAGTGCACATCTGTGGGCCTGTGGAAAGCAGATGTCCCAGATTGCATAGGTAAAGAAAATGTCTGCATCCTAATTTGTTAATTATAATCTCATATTATGGGATTAAATATTTCACAGCTGTGTCATTCAAAAACTTTTTTCACCTCCACGATTTTCTTATGTTTCCTTCCAGCAAAGAAATGTCCCAGTCTAAACTCTCCAATTCATGGCTCTTTAGTCTGCACTGATCCTCATGCAGCTTTCAGTTTTGGTTCAAATTGCACATCAACCTGTGAGGATGGTTTTGTCCTGAATGGAACAGCTGATACCAACTGCACCTCTCAAGGTTTATGGAGTGCTTCTGTTCCTCACTGCTTGGGTAAAAAGCTCTAAAATTAACCAAAATGTGTTTTTTTTTATCAAATAAAAGCTTTTAATGTAGGGATTTAGTATATATTTTAACATGGTTTGTCTCACTCTGTCTCTCTGTAGCTAAAAAATGTCCCAGTCTGAACTCTCCCCTTCACGGCTCTTTAGTCTGCACTGATCCTCATGCAGCTTTCAGTTTTGGTTCAAATTGCACATCAACCTGTGAGGATGGTTTTGTCCTGAATGGAACAGCTGATACCAACTGTACCTCTCAAGGTTTATGGAGTGTTTCTGTTCCTCGCTGCTTGGGTAAAAAGCTCTAAAATGAATCAAAATGTGTTTGTTATCAAATAAAAGCTTTTAATGTAGGGATTTAGTATATATTTTAACATGGTTTGTCTCGCTCTGTCTCTCTGTAGCTAAAAAATGTCCCAGTCTGAACTCTCCCCTTCACGGCTCTTTAGTCTGCATTGATCCTCAAGGAGCATTCAGTTTTGGTTCCCAGTGCACATCGACTTGTGAGGATGGTTTTGTACTGCAGGGGGCTGCTAACACGGAGTGCACCTCTACGGGCATGTGGAGCACAGATGTCCCACAATGTTTAGGTAAATCATAAAAACAATCTCTTGTCAGCCTCAAATCTTGAAAAGCAACACATGACAGTAAAAATGTCAATGAAGTATCATCATTAAAAAAATGTGTGTAAAATTTTGAAATTCTCTGTAAATACTCCTATTTGGTTGGATATAATTTTTCATTAAAGGTCCCACGCTGCTAAAATGCATTTTTCTTAGGTTTCGAAGTTTATATGAAGTCTGCAATCTAAAATAAAAGCAGTGAATATATAAACTCTGCCAGTCCTGAGAAATCCTCACAATAAGATGGGAAAAGAAACTGTTTTGACTTGTTATGGTTTGTGACATCACAAGTCATAATGAATCATAATCAAGCTAAAATTAATTAATGCCAGTAGAATTCAAAGTTTTAAATTTTAAAATTCAAATCTTAAAAACATCACAAGCAATCATATTTCAACTAGAAGCTGACTTCTTTTTTCAGAAATTTGCCTGTTAAAACCTTCATTATTGTGTGTTTACAGTGGCCTTGTGTCAAAAAACCTGGACTCAGGTCACATTGGACATGACTGTTCGACCATTCAGATCTTTTTCTGATGAAAATTGGGCAATTACCACATCTTACAGTAAAATCAAAGCGTTTTTGGCAGAGTTACAAAGATGGTTTTGATAAACAAGAAATAATCTGTTCAGCGCACTTTATTTTGTCAATATACCTACTGTACAGAGATCTTTCATATGCTTACAGGTACCACAGATGTAAATCTGATAATATGCGGGATCGTTATAACTATTTCACAGTAAATAAGACTATCTCTTTGTCTCTTGTAATCTATATTGATTATTCCTCTGCAGATATGCACCACTGAACATTTTCAAGTGCATTTAGATTACAAATTTCAGATATGTCATTTCATATAAATGCAAACTGTATGTCACAAGGAAGCTCCATGCTTTAAAATAATTCTGCATTATTCATCTTTGCATTTCTTTTGGTCACTGAATAAATGTTTATTGACAGCACATCCATGCCCCCTACTGGCGAACCCTCCAAAGTATGGAAGGATGAACTGCAGCCATCCGTACTCCCGTTTTAGCTATGGTTCCCATTGTAACTTTGAATGTGAAGAAGGATTCAGGCTGAACGGAATGTCAACTATGTCATGCAACACCACTGGTCGCTGGAGTCAAGATCCCCCCACCTGCAAGCGTCAGTGCCCAGCATTTCTTATAAATCTAACCTTGTTGCACTAATATCCAAATATCTGAGAGTCATACAAGTTTCATTTTTCTTTCCATACAGCGGTACAGTGTAAGGCCATCCGTGCCTTGTCTTTTGCTCTTTCCATGAACTGCTCTCATCCTTTGGGGAATTTCAGCTTTGGCTCTCGGTGTCTGTTCACCTGTGACGAGGCATATACTATGAATGGCACAGATGTGTTACTTTGTTCATCCAGCGAGGTTTGGAATGGTAGCCTGCCCACCTGTACAGGTAAATAAGTCTTCCAACAAAACACTTTAGTCACAGAAAATTATTATCTGAGATTGAAATGCACTTGCAAAATAGTGAGTGATAGAGGTGAATACAGTGATTATGACATCGATTTTAAAGGTCCCATACTGTGACAATGCCTCTAGACTGGTGTTTATATAAAATCCATCCATCCATCCATCCTCTACCCCTTAATCCCCGTGAGGGTCGGGGGGGGTGCTGGAGCCTATCCCAGCTGACTACTAGTTGTGAAAATATTGACATGTTCAGTGCTGTCAGTCCTGAGAAATCCAAGGAACAAGTTGGACAACAGGAAAAAACAATCCATTTTGATTTTTTGTAGCTTGTGACATCAGACATCCAGCTGTAATGCAGTATGCAAAATTCTCAATTGAAAGTTTAAAGGGCGGCACGGTGGTGCAGTGGGCATCCCAATGCCAGACAGCAGGGTTTGTGGAGTTTGCATGTTCTTCCCGTGTCTGTTCAGGTTCTCCCCAGGTACTCCAGCTTCCTCCCACAACTAAAAACATGCACTAGGGGTCAGGTTAATTGGTCACTCTAAATTGCCCATAGGTATGAGTGTGTGTCTGAATGGTTGTCTGTGTCTATATGTCAGCCCTGCGATGAACTAGCTCCAGCACTGTCGCACTAAAATTCTCATCCCCATAATCCAACTCAGAAAACTCAAAATAAGTGTCAGAATATGATCCGATGTCACCTTGGGATACATCTGCAGTTAATCCAGTCAGTGTTTTCTGAATAAAAGTCGATAGTTATGGGACTGTGCAGTGAAATCAAAGCATGTGTGTCATAGTTACAAAGAGGAAAAATTACAACACACTTAATTTTGTCAAAACCCTTACAGAAGTATTTAATAGTCACACAAGCTATGCAAGTATTAATTTAAGTGTCACAATATGGGACCTTTATTACCTAACACCTAATAACATACATCTGTTTTCTTCCAGCAGAGGGTACTTCAGTGGGTAAGGCCATGTTGCTTTACACAGGTGTTGGTGCAGCCTCTGCTGTTGTGCCACTTGTCTTACTAGGATTGGCTCTGTTGGTCATGACACGATTTAGGAAAAAATCAAAAGGTAAAGCCATACTATGCTGCAAACTCACACATACTGTATATAAACCTTGTGCATTCACATTTACATTTACATGCACTAAAACCTTTACCTTCTGTCTTTGCAGGACGTTCCATCATCACTGATGAGTCAGTCTGGGAAGACAGAGTGAATCCTGCATTTGAGTCTTAAATTCACTTGCAAAATTTAAAGGTCCCATAATGTGAAAATGCATGCTTATTGGGATCTAAGGTTTATATCAACTTTGTGATACAAAATAACACCCGATCAGTGCTGTTAGTCCTAAGAAACCCTTATGACAAAATGAATGAAAGAAAAGGCAAGCTGTTGTGGATTTTTGTGATTTGTGACATCACAAGTCATAACCAATACTGGTCCATACAAAATGCAGTAGCACTGCATGAGCCAATAGAATTCGATAAACATTTAATTCCATATTTTAAAACATCACAAGTTATAACCAATCATATCGAGCTAAATTTAGTCCCGCCTCCATGAGCAATAGGCCATATTCCTGACTCTTTTTCACATAATAGTATCATTATTGTGTTTTTACAGTGGCCTTGTGTCGAAATCAAGACTCAGGTCACATTGGGCATGACCGTTCAGTCAGTTAGAGCTTTATCTGATGATACCTGGGCTATTACGACACCTCACAGTTTATTTTGTCAAATCACTTGCAGAAATCTTTAATATGCACCTAAGTTTTGTCAGAATATGATCTCACGTCACCTTGGAAATGAACTGATGTAACTAATTGAAGCATTTTACATTCTATACACTCATTCTTCATTGCAAGTGTTGTATTGTAGTGCAGAGACAGTACACAGTTGTATCAGAGCTACTTTATAATCAAGTCCAAAGCTGTGGAAGTTGCTGAATCCTGATCATACCATTTTTTTAGTTGAATGAGCAGCTTCCAACATTTTCACAAAGAAATCCCCAAACCATGCAGCTTATTGGGAGATTCTGTCTCTTTTTTACTCATCTCATAATCCTCCTTATTCAAGTCTTCTCAAATTTATTTTATAATAATAATCTAATACATTTGTGTGTCTTCCATCGTAATGCACTACCATCTGTTTTTCTATCTCTCATCAACCCAAACTTTTATTTGCTTCATGATGTTTTGACTTTCTTTTATTAATTGCATTTTACACAACTGATTTGAAATGATTTTTTTATTCCTCCATTATAAGTCAATATGCAAACATATGAGCATTTTTTTCATAATTTTTATAAAACCAATAAAGACATTTGCTTTTCCCATTTTGTTTACAACTTACGGTAATTGTCTCAGCTATTTAAGATTTGTATGAATGAAAACAGAAAATCGGAGAATTTGGAAATACATAATTTTTGAAAAATTTACCATGATTAGTAACCTGGTATTAAATGAACTGCTACTAAATTCCTAAGTCTAAGAATGCCATCACAGTTTTTAATGAATTATCCTGAAATTCACACACAACGTTTCTTAATTGTCATTCAAATAGTCACAAGGAAGGTCAGATAAATTCATATAAAAAACCTATTGTCTCATTTGGTACTCATTCTATTTCCTTAACTTTGTGTGATTACATTACAATATGTTGAATTGTCTTGCACTTATATAGCACCTTTCTATCCTACAGCACTCAAAGTGCTTCACACTGCTTTCCACTCACCCATTCTCACAAACAAGCACACGCACATTCATACACCATTGAACAGTCACTGGGAGCAACTTGGAATTCAGTGTCTTGCTCAAGGACACTCTGCCCTGCGGATATGAGGAGCCGGAGATCAAACCACCAAGCTTTTGGCTCATGAAAGATCCACTCTACCCACTGAGCCACAGCGGTCCCCAATACAAAATGGCCCTGTCATGCTGGGGCTTCCTAAGAAACACAGTTATCCACATTTCACCTCTCTTTAGGAAGTCAAATGTTGTCAATTGGAAATGTGTCAGAATGCGTCTGAGACTGTGAAACTTCCACAAAGTGTCATTTTCACACATTTAGAGTCCAAGAAACCCTTGGGTGTAGGAGGGAAAAATTATCTATTACCCAACCTGTCACACTGAGCACTTGTCCCATATGGCACTGCAATGTGCCACGGTTAAAGTATATTTGTTAAGAGTTAAATGCTCTGGACAGTCAGTGTTTGGACACACCTTCTCCTTCAGTGTTTTGTCTATATATCCATTATTTTCAACATTGTACTGTATATTAATACTGAAAACATCCAAACTAAAAAAACAACATGGAATTACAATAATAAAACAAGTGTATAACAACCCAGAACATGTGTTATATTTTAGATTGTTCAATGTGGCCCCCTTTAACTTTCATGACAACTTCACTGAGAACTGTTTTCAAATCACAGGTGTGTTATGTGGTGACATTTTTTGTCTTTTGTCAGTCTTCTTACTGTGCTTTAGAACATCAGTTGTCTCATGTGGAGGAAAAGTGGGTACAGAGTCAACAGCCCTATTGGCACCATTATAACTACTGAACAAATCCATATTATGATTCATACGTGTTCTTTCACTGTTTAGATATCTTTAGCATTAATGCACAATGTTGAAAATAATACAAATGAGGAAAAATGCTCTGGACCGAGTCTTGTGTTTACAAACTGTACAATATGTATGACATATTTTACATAGACCTTTAGTGCCAACACTATTTCACACTGAGCAGTAATTTAGTATCCGCCTGTATCTTTATATCAGCAGGATACTGTAAAATCACCCCATCTGTGCCGAAAATACACCGAAAATATGCTCCAGTCTTTAAATGTGTGCTGCAAATGGCCAATGGAGGATCTTCAGCAAAGCATGTGCATCTGCCTTGGCGCTGCAACAGCATGAAGCCAATTATAGCGGTTAAAAGACAGAGGGTTTACGGCCTGTGGCTGGCAGGAAGGGTGCAATAAATAACCAAACTGTTGACAGGAAACTGTTTGGCTACCGTCAGAATAATAATGAGGTTATTGCTACCTGCTGTGACCGTATGATCACAGTTTGATGATTTTTCTCATCCCACCCACTGCTGTTGGCAACATATATGCATACCAACTGTGCACAGAGTAGAGCACAAGAAGGGAAAAAGCCCTGCAGGTGACCACCTTGGCTTCCTTCCCTGATAGTCCGTTTTTTATCCATTCATCCACCTCTAAAGATACAAGAAATGCATTATAATGCTTACAACAAAGAGTGTTGTTCCTCTAACACATGAGTATGCACACATGCACATGCCAGCAGATATTAAGAGCAGATACAGACACAGATACAAAGCAGAGGCTTACAGAAACACACACAGCATACTCAGCTGCACACTTCTTTAACTCTGGCTGGCAGTGGCATACCACGGTGACAGACAGTTAGATTGTTCCTGACCATTGACTTGCGCTCTCTGCTCCTGCAAGGTCTGATTTCATAGTGGGAAATATGAGATGGGTCCAGGAGAGGGTTCACGGCTGGGGCAAGGAGGCACTCCATACAGTAGGGCTTCATATCTCTGTGTCACTCTGGGCATTCTCCCCTGACACAGCTTTCAGCTGCTCCGTTGTCTTGAGCCCCCACCCTGGGTTTTCTCAACCTCCCTCACCAGGATTGGTTCATTCCAGCTGGGCACAGTGCCTGGGTGGTCCCCCCCACACCTACCACCCTCTTTAACTGGAGGAAGGAAAAGGCAGAAAAATGCAGCATGGGCCTTTGACCGTGAGGAGCACAATGTGAGCGTTGATGATGGCGGCATGGATGTGATGCTTACCTGCCATTGACCCATACTGCTGTCATAGCTCACCGTTTACAATCTGATGATCCACCCAACGGCCAAGAGAAGATGCCTTGCTGACCTGTCACCTAGATCGGACCGATAAGCACTGAGGATGGACTGACCTGGCTCTAACCCTCAGCATGAATAGCCCATCTTCACTTCAGACATCAGACTGTGCTTTATACACACTGCACCTTGCTTAATGAATGTTCACTGTATGATAATTATTTATTGATCATTGGTGGTTCATCTGGCATGAACAGCATACACACTGAGAATAAATACAAATACACTCCCAAACAGCTATTTACATTAGTAGATGCTGTTACAATCTCTCATAACATTCAAACATACATTAGTGAGTGAGGTCTGAAGGTATCATGCATACACAGACAGCCTGTGTCGTATTGTATGAGTGTAAAGCATAAGTCGCAGCAGAGGAATCATGTTTATATATGAGGCTACCACTGGTTTACAGCATATTCCCTCTTATTACAGTTCAACATCATCCTTCTATGAGGTCCATTTGTGCCCATTTCTTCTAAACTAAGCGACCCGAGGATGAAGGATGGGACCAGAGAACAATGCAAAGTAAGAGTGAGCATCTTCAGTCTCAGGAGGTGAAGTACGAATCCTGCATAGAGTAGAGGCGGTCGATTGGGGTGAGTAGAGATGAGTCACCCAGGGAAAGACAGTCAGTATCAGTGATGTGACACAGCGGATCTCTGTCCATGTTACCATACAGGCCTTTGAAACCTAAAACAGACACCATATCACTAGAATGAGGATGGGATGTTGGTTAAACAAAAAAATTACAACAAATGACAAATTCTCAGACGTGTATAGTAGTGCATGAAAATATTAATTATTGCATTTTTCTGAATTTATATTGAATATTTTATATTGTCTGACGGTAACATAGTGTGAAAATCTATCTTTTTGGGGCTTTTCTGAGCATACATAAAATCTGTGATGTAAAATCAGAATCTTGAAGATTTGAACTTCAAGAAACCCCACAAGATGGGCAATGGAAAAAAATTTTTTTTAATTTTTGTGAATCATAACCAGTCATCAAGCTTCAATGTATTTGGCCCATTCTTATGTGGCAGGAGTACTCTAAATTTTAAAACTCTACAGTTACAATCAATCAATATTCCTTGATTCTTTTTTCCAGAAAATTGAGCATTAAAAGTATGTTATTCCGTGGTTGCAATAGCTTTACAAACAAATTTTATTCTAGGTCACTTTGAGCATGACCTGTGGTTCAGTCAGTTGAGTGTTCTCTGATGAATAGTGGCCGGATATCTCACCTCATAGTAAAATCAGTAATAAAGAGGCCCTCAGACAAACTTGTGAAAAACAACATGTGACCAGCAGACGAAGTCACAAATAAGAATGATAAATATATACTCACTAGCCATTTTATTAGGTATACCTTGCTAGTACTAGTTTGGACTTCTTAAACTATTATTATGTGGAACACTGTGGTCATAAATGTATGGACATGGCCACCAGCAATATTCAGATAGTTCTAGAAATGGACAGCTACTGTAGGACTAAAGGTCCCAAAATGTGCTACCACCAGCAGCCTGAGGATTTGATACAAGGTAGGATGGATTTATGCTTTCATGTTGCGTAGAAGTGGAAATTAAGACTCACTACTCAAAAGAACATTACTACAGCCTCCCACTGATCACTTCTGCTGAATTCATGTGAATTGCAGTCTTAGTTTCCTGTTATTAGCTGAAAAGAGTGTCACCATGTGTGATCTTCTGCTGCTGTTATCTGTCTGCTTCAATTTTCGACATTTCAATGTCAAAAATCTCAATAGTAACGAGTGGTCATGTGAATTACTGTTGCCTGTCCATCAGCTCAAACCAATCTGACGATTCTCCTCTGATGTCTGACATCAACAAGGTGTTTTCAACCAGAGAACGGTCACTCACTGGATAGCTTGTCTTTTGCAGACATTCATTTTTAAATCCTAGAGATGATTGTGTGTGTGAAAATGTCAGTAGATCAGCAATTTGTGAAATACTCAGACGAGCCCCTCTGGTAACAACAACAATGCCGTGTCATTTAAATCACCTTACTTCCTCACTCTGATGCTCAGTTTAACCTTCAGCAGGTTATGTTGACTGTGTCTACATGTCTAAATGAAATAAACTGCTGCCGCATAATTTGAAGATTAAATTATTTGAGTTCAGGACTTGTGAATTATTCTCCATTATTAGCACCTTCTTAATTAAAATGGCCAGAGTGGATAAAATAAACTTTCAAATGGAAACATTTTTGTTGCCAGGTGGAAGTAAAAACAGCAATTAAACCTGCAATGACTCTTCTTAATGTCATTAAATATTAATGTGTCTATGAAAAACTGCTATGTGGTTGTTGATAAAATAAAGGGTTTTTCTTTTTTTTTAAAGGCCTCTTTAGAACTCATAACACAAACTCTGACTACTTTTAAAAAAAAAAAGCTCAATTTTAACTGCAGGCCAAGGTTAAATTAAAAAGTAAATAAATATATAACACATTGTGAGTTATATGAATCACATTTTCACAATAAGGGTACTTTAAAATAAGTGAAGTTAAGTTGGTTGCAAAGATAATACAGCAACTTTTTAAATAAGACACAATAATACCCCATAATGTAAGAACAGGGCAGCTGAACAAGGAGCATGCCAACTCTTATTCTACAAAATGAAATGTGACTTGTTTTTGGAAATGTACTAAGCAATTCTAATTGAATATAATCTGAATTCCTGTTGGCCTTTCAGTTTGTCTCACTAAAATGGAAATGTAAATAGTTCTGCAGCCCTGTGATAACATCCAGCGCTTTTCAAAACATAACTCAATGAGACTGAGATCTAGTTTTATGTGGTTTCAAATAACATGACTGAACAAATAACATGATGTTGTCATACATGTCATTTGAATGGCTTCACATATGAGTGAGGTATGTACCATAGGGGTGCATGTGATCCCCTGGCATCTGAGGTGGGGTCAGGCCCTGTCTGAAGGGGTCCATGTCGTATTCCTGCTGCTCCAGTGTCGTGAGCCCCATCTGCTGCTGCTGCTGAATGCGGGAGCAGGAGGACGCCAGGTGCTCCATCTCTGAAGTCAAACCACCACAGGAGGGCGCTGTGAGGTAGAAGACACACAAAGGAGGTGTCAGGTTTCAGAAGGAACTTTTCTTTCTTTCAGAGGCCAAATGTATGTGACTGGACCAGGACTGATAAAGACACTTACCTGGCTACATGAAGGATAAATAGATTTGAAAATTTTCCAAATATAATAAAATTCTGAAGCCCCTCACTTTTTGACATCTCCTAAAATTGAGTTATGTCGCATTTCCACTCTTTAAATTTAGTGAGTATAGATTCATATTAAAAAATTGACTTGTATATCTATAATGGACACTCAAATGTATCCCTATCGTAATGCATTGAGTTTTGCACTATTTGTGTTTAAACCCTTAAGTTTAACAGCATATGGTTTGATCTAAAGGTATGTCAAGTCACATGATTTCTTTTTTTTTTTTAAAGACTTATTTTTTGACTTTTTGCTCATATTGGATAGACACTGTGGAGAGAGACAGGAAGGATGGGAGTAAAATAGGGCAAAGTCACATTTTGATATACAGTATCTGGTTGGATCATCAAATAAATCTGTTATTACTTTAGAAAAGAGACAGAGATTTATGAACTAGGTATAGACAAATATTTCATTCTAATCCCTAATTCCCTGTAATTTTAAACTGAGTTTTACTGATATGCTCAAATTGATTAGTGACATTAAAGATGCTTTTATATTAAACCCTGAGGAACAGAACACAAATGTTGATGAGACAGATGCATGTTATGACTTGACTCACTCCTTTATGAAGAGAATTGCCGCTGCATTTATAAAAAAGTTTGGTCGCTGTGGAAAATTTAACTATCACATGCCAGTACTGAGTAATGTCATTGTTTAGTAAAAATTACATATACCTGTACATATTTTGAATTTGATTTAATTAACACATGTCAAAAAAGTTGAGTCAGGGTCACCTTTACCACTCTGTTGTAACGTGTCTGTTTAAACAACACTGTGTGTAGGACCTGAGGAAAATAATTGCTCTAGTTTTTGAAAGTGGAATATTTGCCCATTCCTGCTTGATGTAGTATCTGAGCTGCTCAACAGTCTGCAATATTTTATGTTTCATAATGTAACAGCCATTTTCAGTAGCTGACAAGTACATACAGTATGTGTTTTGGCTTTTTCTTGCTGAAACAGACAAACCCTCCCATGAAAATGCATCATCTATTTAGCAGCACATAGTTGAGGTCAAAATTATTACCCCCTACTAAAATTGGATTATTTTCAGAAATTTTCCCAGGGTTCTCATTCCAGTTCTGAATGCTTAGTAACTTTGTACATCTTTCTCCTGCTTTGTGTCCACCAACAATCCTAAACTCAGTTATTTTGTTTTTGACATAAGGTTTTACAAGTGAAACCTCAAATCCTGTCTGAAGTGAATATTGGACAAATGTTCAGTTTTAACTTCAGTTCACACTTTAACCATTACTTAGTGAAAAGGTGGTATTTTGTTCCCGGGCTTGAATAAAAAGGTCAGTTCTTCTGGTGGTTAATAATATTGACCCTGGTCATTTTTGTTTTCCTAAACTAATTCTGTTTTTGCTCTGTTGTACATCACACACTATTTTAAACAACAATAAAGGAAAAAAAAATCATAGTGGGAGGCTAATAATTATGACAACTGTATGTTACTCCAAAACCTATACATATTGGTCAGCACTAATATTGCCTTCACAAATATCGAGGTCATCCATGCCATGTGCAGTGATGCACTCACAGATGAACTCGCATTTGAACTGGTCCCTCTTCTGTTCAGCTTCTTTGTAAATCATCACATTCTGTCTCTGTGTGTATTTTACAGTGACCCAACATTTTTGGAAACAAGAATATAATTAGTACAATGATGGAGGGCATTTTGTAAACAACAAATGGCACCTGAGTATGATTTGATTTTTTGATTTGATTGTGTATCTATTGTCCATCCATCCATC